>JAUTBR010144656.1:0-10269 GCA_032361205.1 Pseudorimula midatlantica
TATTATGCTCTACGCTTATCATAGGATGTGAATGTGATGTTCGTGGCCCGAAGCGTGTATTATGCTATATGTTTAACATAGGATGTGATGTTCATGCGTTTAGCACAAGACATGATGTGTATACATGTGTTTAACACAGGATGTGATGGGCTTATTGGGTGTATGATGTTATATGTTTTACATAGGATGAGCTTGAATTCTGGGGCTTTACCACCGATGATCTGGAAATGTGCTGCCGTCGAAAACTGCTGAAGTTTACCAGAGAACAAAAATACCTTCAGAAGTTTGAAGACTCTGTTAAATCAAAGCAGGAACATAGCTGCTGTTCATCGCGTTACTCTCCTTGCCTTGCAAGGGCACGGAATCAAGTCTGGTTGATTTTGGATAGGCCAGCTTCGTCTGTGTACGCCAAGGTAAGAGTAAGGTGCGATAGGATGGAATGACACTAGTGATACTAGTAGTTGCTTATTGAATTGGGGTTTAGAGCCGCTTTAAAGTTAATTTATTTGTATCACGGCTTGTGAATTTATGGTAGGAGGAATCCTACAACATCCATAGCGCAGTAAACCTACGAGAACCGGCTGGTACTGACTGACAGACCAAGAATGATAACTGCATTGCCTCTGTACAGACAGAGCATCATATCACGATTTATTCAGAAAGATAACCGTTGCGAACATTGATGCCAGGCTACCGGAACTGGTAAGTTAGTATTGTCAGCCAAGCGTGGTAGAGAATGGGCCCAACGCATGTGGATTGTTCAACACGATGGGAGATAACCATTTGGCGCAAGTCATGAAATTATCGCCCTTGGTTCCTTTGCAGCATCCATGGTTCGCTGATAATACCCTAACCAAATGAAATTGAATATTATGTTAACCCAATTTATTCTCACTTTTAAATCATGTTGTGATTTCATGCTTATTACTATTTATCTACATCCCGGCAAAGTAAAAAACAACAACATTTACTGAATGATTTAATATAGTATACTAAAGAGTACGTTTGAATGTGGTAATCCTGAATATATTTTATTCCTTCTCAATTTCTCAATTAATTCATGTATATATTTCAGATATATTTCGCGATTTCATCACTTGTAATCATATGTGGTAATCCTGAATATATTTAATTCCTTCTACGACAATTTCTCACTTAATTCCTGTATATATTTCAGGTATATTTCGCGATTTCATCAATTGTAATCATCCTGTCCGTCGTAGTAGTTTACATCAAATCTATTGATGAACTGAACGAGACAATGTCGCCTGAAAATTGGAAGCAATATTACGGTGACGACTACGACGACTATGCCTCAAGGGTGCGAGTTCTCACAGCAGATGAAGACGATCCTTTGTTTGACCAAGACAACTCAAAGAACATCTCTATGGACGAACTCTTAGGCAACTTCACCCTACCTAGTAATGTGTACAAAGATCCGTACTACATCTTTCCCATCAATTTGTTCTGCACCGTCTTCTTTTCCGTGGAACTGCTTCTGAAGCTTCTCTGCTGCCCAAGCGTGTTCCAGCTGTTCAAATCTCTACTTCACATCATCGACATCTTGGCAGTAGCTGTCACCATCACCCACGTCGTCACGGACGCCTTGATCCCCGCCGAGCAGTATACCGTGACGTACATGGACGCGGTGGGAGCATTACTAGTCCTGAGAGTCCTCAGACTCTTCCGTCTTGCTAAGGGCGTAACGGGGGCAAGTGTCCTCTCCTACACGCTGTCCAACTCCTACAAAGAGCTCGGCTTCATGGTTCTCCTAATCGCCATCAACACGATCGTGTTCGGGACGCTGGCGTACAATTTGGACCGTTCCAGAATGAAGAGTCTCCCCATGGCGTCGTGGTGGGCCCTCATAACGATGACCACAGTGGGGTATGGAGACATCGTGCCGTCCAACGACTGGGGCAGACTGGTGGGCGTGGTCTGCGCGTGCATGGGAATAGGACTACTTGCTCTCACCATGCCTCTGTTCGTGGACAATTTCCTCACCTTGTATTCCTACGCGTCGGTGCTGTGCGAGGAGAAGGCAACGGCTGCCACGGTGAGACGTGTCGACGTATCTCCCTGCAAGGAGACTCATACTGATGTCCGAGTAAAACAAGACCACAGAAACACAACACGATAGAACAGAATGGTCTTCCCCGACACGACAATTCCACGTATACTGGTATGCTCCAAATGCACTACTGTGATGATAGTAAATGATGTAGGGCACCCTCGCTCTGCAGATAAACGGTATTTTTCTAAGACGACTTTCAACACACAAGTTGTGGGTAATGTTACAATATTAAAGAAAAATGCCATCACGTTTTGAATACATTCCAACTATGCTGGTATGTATTTAACGTAATTGTATATGCACCTAAATCACTTGTGAACACTACAAATGTACAAATGCTAATGTAATTTAAGCTGTATACATGTGTTACTATCAGTTTCGGGTTGAGTAGCTGGTCTGCTACAAACGAAGCCAATAGTTATGAATGTACCAAGAGAACGCCTTCATTAAATCTTATTATTTATTTGCAAATGGCAGTATACAGTAATCTTGCGGTGTCAGATTAAACGTGGATTCATCCAGTTGACATAGCCATATAGCCATATAGGTGGTTATATTCGTACTACAGTAGTAAAAGAAACATAACCAATTCTTAATTTATTTTATTACGCTTTATATTATGAATGCATACATTCAAACCAACCTATGACAATTGCTATACAGAGATAAATTAACGACAGATACATACTTACACTCTCTTTTGCTCGCGTTCTCTCTCACACACACACACACACACACACACACACATACACACACACACACCACACACAAACACACAACACACACACACACCACACAAACACACAACACACACACACACCACACAAACACACACCACACACACACACACACACACACACACATTTACCTTTAGTTTATGATTTCATCACGTGAACAGCTGGCGAAGACGTGTTATGCATGCAAGCCAAATACATTAAAACTTACATTTATCAGTCTGACAGTCTAAGCAAAACATAATTTACAACAAACTTGCATTCGATTGCATAATGTGAATATTTCCTTCTAATAACGGTAGTATTTTATCACAGAAAAACACCATCTTTCCTGGAATACGGAGCATGGGTGTAAATTTTACTGGGTGCATGAAATAGTCATCAGTGGTAAATAGTTCTGCTATCTTGTTGCGAGTGGGGCCAAACATACCCTTACCGGGTAACAGCTTAATGTTTTCAGGCACGTCCAGTCCATGAACTATTGTCGGGAGACCAACTTCAATAATGACCCCGTGCCTTTGCAGCAAACTTGTAAGGTACAGAAACATATCTTTCAGTTTATGTGGCATGTAGTAGAAGTCACAGTTCTTCCCGTATATCATGTCAAGGTTTTTTCTGTTCTTGACGTAGTTCACGAAGAACTGGTTAGCCAGGGCTGCATTTGTGCTTCCGTTTCTAGAATGCTCTTGAAGTTCAGCGAATACTGATTCCATACTTTTCCGACCAGTATCTTCATTCCACCAGCGCCAGCTATAATCGAGAACAGACCTCCTGTAGGTGTCCAGATCACCTGGAAACCATACACTGTGTCGAGGCAGCGGGAAGAGGTTCCATAGATATAACAGGGTGTCATCGCCGATATGCAAGTACCCGTTCACTCGATAGTTCATCTTCATAGCGAGTGCAACACACTGGTACATATAGTGCCAGCCCTCCGCTATACCTTCAACATGGGACACAGATGCATGTTTATCAAATGCCAGAAGACTGGTTTCCTTTGGACCACAATACAGAATGTTTGGAAAGTATCTTCTGTAGACTTTCTCAACTGAACGTATACTGCTGTAGATTCTGTGGTAGTTGATAATAACAATAAGCAAGACATCTTTGAAATAATACTTTGGGACTGAGGTGGTTTGCAATGCTTGCCGAATTCCATCGCTACCTGGACAAAATGTATTTCTATGCCCATGTGGTCTTTGAACTGACATTGACGACAAGTTGTATACAGTGTGACTATTTGTATTCGGTGACATGTATACATGTGTGCAAGGTTGTCTGTTATAACTATATGCTGGTTCAGAAAAGGCCTTTCTCTCCGAAATATCCACCTTTATTACGTTGGCGACATCATATATCCAAGACTCAACGACGTTCAGATTAGCTTTGTCAATGACCTGTTTGTTTACCAAATGGTGGAATAACTCAACAAAACAGCTAATCGCCGTCAACTTTCTATCACATTTCCAATGTGTGAGTAAATTGACAAGTTTTCTGGCCTGTGCCAACTCTCGTGAATCCGAGAGGTGCGTTATTTTGCGTTGTACATACTTTCTATAACCTGTGACCCCCATAAAACCAACAGTATCGCCGGTTTCCCAGGCCAGTCTTTGAGCAACATAACCTCTTATCAAACCACCGAGGAATTCGTCCCTACACCACGGCAACAGCATGGTCCACAATGCTTTGCGCCCGTACACGGTATTTCCGGAAGTCACAACCGACATCTTGCCAGGTGGTAGAAAAACAGGCGGAGACGATTCGTCGAATTGGACGTCGTATGGGATTTGCTTGGTAACACTCAACAAAGCAGTGACATGCCTTCCGCTTAAGAATGGATCTCCGGAAATCAGTCCGTGTTGTATTTGCGGGACATCCATGGAACACAACTTGAAAAAATTCGATTGCTGCTCCTGGTTTGAGCTTGGGTATCCTCTGGGTTGTAGGTTCGGCTGGCCAAAGTATCTGTAGTAGTTAAACGTGTGGTTGCCACTGTAGATGAGGCCGTCAGTGACGCCAGTGAAGATGAAATGCGTGTTGGTGTTCATGGGTCGGACGCCATACTCCAAGTCGTATATATAGTCCGCCGATTTGGACATGGCGTATAAGTATGCAATGTTCTTAATGTGGAAGTTGGAATCTGTCACGTGCGATGTCGACCTAAACTTGAGATGCTGTATATTGCCAGGATGAAGATAGGTACACCTGGGCGATCTGTGAAAGAATAGGCATTAATATGTAAATGGAAAGATTATGCAATTAGATATTGGTATCGTTGGTGAGTGAGTGTGAGTGAATGAGCGAATATGGAGTTTAACGTCGCTGCGGGAATGTTTCATCCATTTGCGATGTAGATCATGGTAATATTAATGAAATTACGAATCGCGAAGGAATCATGGAAGATGCTACGTAATCCTTTTATTTGTTTTAAATACCAGTCATTTAAATACATACACATGTGCGTGTATGTGTGTGTGTGTGTGTGTGTGTGTGTGTATGTGTATGTGTGTGTGTGTGTGTGTGTGTGTGTGTGTGCGTATGTGTGTGTATGTGTGTGTATGTGTATATATGTGCATGTGTGTGTATATGTGTTTGTGTATGTGTATGTGAGTGCGTTGTGCTGCCTGTGTGCGCGCGCGCGCATGTGAGTGTGTTTCTTTGTTTCCAACCAGTGCATACTACTCGTTTGTATCGATTTATATATATTCCACGACAATGCACACGTATTGACATCTGGAACGACATTGTTGTTATGCTAGTCGTTTATAATTCAAATATGTGTTTGTGTACACACAACGCACAACCTTACATGCAATCATTGAAGTGTGGAAAATGGCCAACCACCAACAGGTTCCAGCCGTACACCTCCTTCAGAAACCCGAGGTCAGCGTGTTGCCTTTCCTTGATATACACTATAATCCATTTGTTGGAGGTCTGCTCTGCTCTGTTTAACATAGAAATCGTCAAATACAATCCAGTCTACATACATTGAAGGCTTCATTGACATGTTTCTCCTAAATACTAGGTTAATTTTCATTTCATCGAGTCTGCTATGCAACGATCATCTTGCATATATGACATACTGCCAAGATTAAATCATACCTAGTTGAGCTTCAATAGAAGGCGATAAATATACAAGATAAAGCCTAAATTATAGCAGTAATTGCACTTAAATGGTTGGTTGTATGTACATGTATTACTTAACATTAAGATATACGACCCGGACTTGCGTTCTAGTCACCGGACTCGGACCCAATTCACGGCAAACTCACGTGATCATGATCCAAAATAGTAGTAACACATTTTCATAACCACAACCCTAACTCTTGTCTGTGTCACACCTTTACTTGTTCTCACCCAAATACTCCTATTCAAAAAATATTCGCCTAGAGTATTTAAGCAAGTCTAGATTACTGGAGAACAAGAGGGTAAATAATGTCACTAGCTCCTTTCATATAAATATAATACCAATATATATTATTGATTTACTTTAACCCTCCGAGACTATTGATAGTCTAACCTAACTCTACTTACGTGAGCCATTCAGATTGCCGGGAATTGGATCCGTGCCTAGAGATTAGACCAAAAGTCCGATTCCGCGTTCAGGGAATAGTCCCAACGTTCGGTGTACGAAAAATGGCTTACCCAGAAATGTATTCCATAGCTCCGTCGTGAATTTCATTTTCCTTTCCATAAACGATATTTACCACGACTATTTCGATGACAATAAGCACCATGGCAACGCCAACTAATGCTACAAACCATTTCTTCCGTTCCATGGTAAATCTTTATAGCGTAACCTGTAAGTAGAAACAGAAATCAAATTATGGCTTGTAGTCGGGAGGCAGAATGGTTGAACCGGGAAGTATTATTATAATATACATGTATTATAAAATGGCGTAATAAGACGTTGCCCAACGATGACGTCCTAAATTACCAGAAAACACAAGAAATAACATTGTCTGCGTGTGTGTGTGTGCGCGCGCGCGCGCGCGTGTGTGTGTGTGTATGTGTGTGTGTGTGTGGATATCTGTGTGTGTGTGTGTGTGTGTATTTTTGTCTGTGAGTGTGTCAGTGTGTATGTGTGTTTGTCTCTCTCTCTCTCTGTAAGTATGTCTCTCTCTTTCTCTATGTGTATGTATATCTCTCTCTGTGTGTGAGTGAGTGTGTGTGTGTGTATGTATGTGCGTGTGTGTGTGTATGTGCGTGTGTATGTGTGTGTGTGTATGCCATCTCACTGTGGAACCAGCTCCCAGACAGCATAGGCAGACCTCCTTCTGTTGATACCTTCAAACAGAGCTTGAACAGCTACCAACTACCAACTATGTAACATGCGACCAAGATTTTAACAAACTGTAGATATTCGGCACTAATTTTAATCATGGACAACCGGCCCTTGCACATTGCCTTGAAATAGTGCCCAATCTGAGAGTTTCAAGTATAGGCGTAGAAGTAGAAGTAGAAGTGTGCGTGCTCGCGCGGGAATGTGTACATGTATATATATACTAGTGCATGTATGCGCTAAATACCAGATACGCTGGCCGCGGGCCACTGACCCCTAATTAAATGCAAAAATGCGTGTCATCATAATACCCACAGTCGTGGTATTGCTACAGGGTTTGTCCGTTGTGATTTGGCGGTATCTTCCCATTATGACTACTTCCCAGTTTGACCACAGGGACTTGTGGAGCGCAGCCAGTAGATCTACGTCTGACTTGTCAAAACCAGTCAACAATACTTTTTTTACAAACGTAATAAAAACATTCCCAAAAAAATATCCGTACGTTTGTTTGACTAATAATGCATAAATTTGCATTCAGTTCTTAAAAAGATCGCAATTCTAATTTTGAGCATATTCGCTATCAGTGTATGGAAATATGCTCAAATTTAGAATTGCGCTCTTTTTAAGAACTGAATGTAAATTTATGCATTATTAGTCAAACAAACGTACGGATATTTTTTATGATTTTTTTTATTACGTTTGTAAAAAAAGTATTATTGACTGGTTTTAACAAGTCAGACGTAGATCTACTGGGTCCGCTCCACAAGTCCCTGTGAGTCCCTGTGAGAAACTTAGAATATGAAAATAACTGTTAATATTGGTTCACATGGTAGAATGAGGGTAGTACATATAGATGCACATATATACACAGAATATAATGTAAATCAAATGTAGATGTAGTAGATATAATTATTGCCCATCTTTGTACAAGGATGCTAGGCTTAAATGGGTTAAATGCATACATGTATAAGCATATATTATTTTTAATGTCTGTATATTTCTTTGAATCAATTTAAGAAAAACAATTGTGAACTATTTGAACATTTAAAATCAATATCTGTACATATGTTTAAATGTCTGTATATTTCTTAAAATCAATTTAAGAAAAACAAGTGTTATTCATAACATCATCAGAAGGTATATTTTACAATGTCTGTGTATTGACAACATACACTTCAACTAAGTTTGATCAAACGTACAGCAGCATCTAGAATCTGCATAGGCATTTCTCAGACAGATTACCTCGTTAATCAAAGCATACATGGAGCAGTTAATTGTCATAGAGGTGTGTTTACTCGACCGTATATTTATCAGTAGTCAAACTGGGAAGTAGTCATAATGGGAGTGAACCGGTTTGGCCCTACATTCCTCAACATAATGCAGTGCATATTTATTTTATTAACACATACCTCGCAACAAACAGACATCCAAGTCACCATCGTCGTGAAATGACTTGTAGTTTTAAATAACGCTACCTATGTAACGATTCGTTCCATAAGGTTATTGTGTATCTATTTGAGGTACATATACAGCTGATGTATTGAATAGCCACAAGATAACGACTTCCATGTATGCATATTCGTACAACTCCACTGAAACAAAGCAGGTCGGCTTGGCTTAGTCAATTAATTAAGCATTCCTAATAATTCCTCGCTTGTGTATTTAGACTGACATACATTGAGACATTCCGACCTTCACGAATTTGCTACGATTGACATTTAGCTGGCATACATTAAGAAACGCGCTTGTAAATAAAAACATGGCATTTACGATGTCGTATACTTGCTTTGGTCCTGTTTATGGCCGGGTAGTGATAATGCTTCGCAATAGTAATACTCACTCAATTTACTTTAAGATCGTTAAATGTATGAAGTTGAAATGAGTATAGGCATTATCACTACCCGGTCATAAACAGGGCCAACTGCATGCTGAGATGGGACGGTGGTAGCTAAATTCACAGTCACTTTAAGCAGACCATTAGTTTGTTTTAATACATTACTTTTTAAAACTATAAATAATATTGATATTTCTAAAATAATAATATTGTAGTAGTGATATTAATTTGAAAAATAATAATAAATTTCACATTGCTTGGAAGTGCAACTATTATTTGTATTTTATGAGCGTTTCATTCATTAAATGCAACATCTTCTGGAAATAGGGAGAGATATAGACAGAGAGATTGGGGTGGGGTGGTGTGGGGGGAGAATTTGAGGGAGAGGAACCACTATTCGCAGTAGGCCTACTAGTATCATATGCTTTTTATGAATAAAAGTTTTGCTGAGTATATACAGTGGATATGCAATGCTATGTCAGCTTGTAAACATGGAGAACGATATGTGACCTAGTTACCCGGTCACGGCTTGGTGACTAGAGATCAGCCACCCGAATTATCTCTACTTACTGCCTTATAAGCCATGAGGAATCTTGCAGCTAATCAAATACCGTGTTATGTTCACAGATATGGCGAGAGTATGATCCCTGGATACTCATTGCCACGGACTCATTAGTTTCACCTGCAATTCTTACCTATGTTACTGTTTAGACGCTAATTCGCAGTCTCTGATCACTTCCTTGTCCTAAGTTACACCCATCACTACCCAAGTCAAAAACTAGGTCGGCGATTCAGCCGAGTTTGTGTCTGTCTCATGAGACACACATATGTTGGCTCATGAAATTGATACACAGCACTGGTGACTGCTATAAAGTAGTATACAGTGACATAGAGTGTATAGGACATATTGAACCTTGTAAGGTAAAGACTCACGGTCCTTTCAATTTACGTTCTACTAGCAGTATTTAGCACCAGTATCCATACCAGATCCGATGCAGATGAAAGTGTGTATTTATCTGGTTTCAATTGAGAAACTCCTATTAATTTCAGGTTCTCTATAAACATGATGTGAAAGCGTGTTTGCCGGTTTGATCTCGTCAGATCATGAGCTGCCATCTTAGTACAGGCTTTACTACAAGCATGTCGTTGTCTCTACTGACATTTGTATTGTAATATAAGACAGTGTACTACTCAACGACGTACAGAGTATACAATTTGATTTTTAAATTATTTTTATTAAAAGTATTTATTCCAACAGACAAACCTATACACAGCACACACACACACACACACACACACACACACACACACACACACACACACACACACACACACACACACACAC
>JAUTBR010144702.1:0-10265 GCA_032361205.1 Pseudorimula midatlantica
TAATAAAATAATTACGTTTAAAGGATTATTGTTTTTACCTTTAAATCCCAGAAGTTTGTGTTCATTATTTATATTTAATTCTCTTCCGATAGACAATTTAACCTATCTACAACATTATTCACTATTAAACTTCTTTGTTTTTAACACATCTATAGTACAATAATTAATTGCTTCATCGTCGCAAATGGATGAAAGATTCCCGCAGCGACGTTAAACTCCATATTCACTCACTATATATATATATATAGTAAAGGCGTCATTGTTCCAGATCTACATTCGTTACCCTCAAAGCTATATTGGATTATCTGTGCGTGGCTTTTTTGGCATGATAATCGTTTGGCTTTCTTGACTTAAGTATCTGGTTTTGTAATTATCCCCAGGGAGTGTTAGTCTGTCCTGCACCAGTGACGTCATGGTGTGATGTGATAACGATCCTATGATCGTACTATCTAGGCATATATTCGGCTATTACGTGCGTTATGTTTATATGTGTATGTTAGTTTCGACATATACGTGGATAGAATGGCATCTAACATTAGAAAAGGACAACAAATACTTTGTTCAAAGTCAGTTTGAATTATGAAATATACAGCTAGACATTTTGCGACCGAATATTCGGCACAATACAATATTCTGGTATTTACAGCCAACACAAAATAATAATATCTATTGCGTGAATTATCTGTGTAAATATCCAATGCATGTTAATATAATGGGAACATGTTCGACTTACTAGAAATATAGATGTAGGCCTACTTAAAAATACCAATTACATTATATTCCTCAAATTGTGTAGTAACTTCCAGCAAGCAAGACAGTCTTCCGAAGAAGTTCAGTTGCTGTTACCGTATTATATTATATTGTAAACAGGATGCAACAGTTAGCAAAATATGAAAAGTAAGATTAAACGCTCGTGAAAACATGCAAACTTTGATATCGACGGATTGATTTTTAGGTGTTTTGTACGCACCCATATACCGTATAATTTATAATATGACAACATTACGTTCGTTGTAAATGAGAAAGCATAGTTTAATGTGCGTCACGGTAGCTTTAAAAAATGCATTGTTAAGTTTGTATGGATCAAGGGGAACTGCCTCTTTGGTCCATTAGTAGTATTTCACGCTGGTAAAAGGATATTGCATTAATAAAATGTGCTTAGTGTCCTTCGGATTTAGCATTGACCACGATGTTCCAACATACTGATGAAGTCAAGTGTCAGTCAATGGTTTGGCCATTTCGACTCAAATATTATCACTAGAAATAGGTATTATATGCGTGTCGACATAAGTAGCTGATAAGAAAACGTTCACAAATACATAGATATGTACACACACACACACACGCACGCACGCACACACACACACGCACGCACACACGCACACACACGCACACACACACACACACGCACACACACACGCACACGCACACACACGCACACACACACACACACACATGCTATATTGTACACCAGGGAGCCTATTCAAGAAACACTCTGACGAACTTCTTAGCCTAAGAACAGTTCTTAACAATTCTTATAGTATGGCCACGAACTGTTCTTAGGTTAAGAGGTTTGTAAGAATGTCTCTTGAATAGGCCCACAGTTCATCCATCGCTTGAATTGCTCCACTGTCTGATCTCTGCACTTAACCATAGCGCATTATTAAATAAACGCCATGAAAGGTTATTAACTAGAGAGATGGAACGCGATGTGGGGAAAAAAACTAGATACGACATTCATGAAATGATAAGCACATACTTATTAATTATCACATCTGGCCTATCATAGATGTCATCGTTAATAAAGAGCAACGTTGTAAGTAGATATAGCATGTTTACCACCATTACATTAATTATTTATTTGTGCATAGATATAACGTATTTCGACATGTTGAAAGTCATACGATACAGACAAGCAAAACCTTATGAAAATACTATAGACATAAATATTGGTAATATTGGATAATCAAAAATTCATTAATTCAATGCAATTTGCGTTTCACTCTTTTCGATCAACATTAATTAGTAAATTGAATGCAACTATCACTGCACAGCTTAATATGCCTAGCATACCTCCATATGCCTAGTATAGGGCCTACCTGAATATGCCTAGTTTATAGGATATTATAGAGGCATCCTACCTGTGAACTCCGAATAGAGTGAACAAGAAGTATTAAAGGATGGCACAAACGTATTAACTATACCACCCAGAGATCCTGCGCATGCGCATGCGCCCTAGCTAAGAAAGACGCTGACGTTTACGATAGTGTTCGACTTTAGAACAGTCAATAGTAATTATTGGTGATTCGATCACTTGACACTTCTGGTCGCTTACGTGGCCACCTATAGCGGGTCTGGACAGAAGTGTCGCCACCCACTCCTCGAAATACCCACCTCGTTTATTTCCATTCATCTATGTTTGTCATGTACATAATGTGCGCGTCTTATTCGTAAGATATTTCACAACTTTCAACTTAATATAACCGGTTTACACTACGTAACATACTACAAGCCTACAGCCAATCAAATCCCGTAAATTAATATATCCCGGATATTAACACAGGCTTATAGCCATACAACTGCTCGGTGTCACACATGCTTTAAACCGCTGTTGAATACTAGTATTCCTGATATAGGCCTATTTAAATAGACTTGCGGGCGTTAGTGTATTTATGTCTGTTAACACTTTCTATCACCGAGAACCGTCAGAAAAAACTGTTAAAAATCATGTTGACGTGAAGTTAAGCACCATTGGGCCGAGAAGGAAGCTCTGACATTCATATGAACGTGGGATCACTGGTCGGAGCTTTTCGGCCTACATTGACCATCACTAGAACTACTGTCATGACTTGTTTTATCTCCAGTCACAGCATGTAATGTCAAGGTGTGTATATACAGTGAGGCCCCGCTATAACGTTCTCCGAAATAACGGTTTCTCCGCTTACCGGTCAACTTGTACATACTGCGGACCAAAAGCAATGGTCTCGGCTTCAACGATATAGGCCTACGCTGTGCTGTGTTGGTCTATTATGCGTAATATATGCACTGTTCTTGTGTTGTGAAGTATACACACCGGAAACACAAATCAGAACACGGGAACACGTTATTTATAATAAATACTACGTCAAATAATGACCTATTCTTTTACAATGTTATGTGAAAGCAGAGGCAACTCAAATATTGAAACATAGCAGAAACATAGCAGAACTCCATCCTTCAACATTTATCAGATCATGAAAATGATTAATTAATCTAAATGTTTGTCATTCTTTAATTAACCTTTATATGTTGACTACTCTCTCACGGCCAGATACACGGCATGCTATAAATAACTTCTGTGATTGCGCAGCATCCATCGCAACATGTAAATGTTAGCGGCAGGTTAGCAGGATGGTGTGATAGTTAGCTAGCAGTAAAGAAATAGTTACATGCGGTATCGGCGTGGCTTCTCGTTACTCCGTTAAACATAGGAACCAAGTACGAACAATCAAACCAGTTAGCTCATTCATCACAGAACATGACCAAAAAAGCATTATTTTATACGTTAGTATTGGTGTCTCTTCGGCCTAATGAGGCCTTGAATGTCCATTTTACATACCTTTAACCTATGCAAGGTTAATCAGTGCCTATATATAACACGTGTGGCACTGTTGTTATAAACAATTAATTAATTCATACATTATAAAAACATTTTAAAACTCTGTTTGCCACTTTCTTTCTCTTTTCTCTATGTTTTATTGTTCCTATTTCTATAATCTGCAACATATCCATAATAGTCTTGCTTTTACTTTTTCGGACTTTCCTTGATATTCGATATCAACTCAAACTTGTTCTGTCTCTCCATTTCATACCTCCCTAAATTTTCTTTCTCTAACTATTTCTGTTCGTGTCTGTTGTGTTCGTTAGTCTCGTTGCATATCTCCCCCTCTCTCTCCCCCCCTCCCCCTCTCTCTCTCTCTAAGAAGTATCATAAATAGTATAAATACATATACCCTGAAATGGTCAAATGTCCACAAAGCATGCCACATCAGAAGTGACGTGGACACCTTGGTCAGTATAGTCTGATACTGGACAGTGATAAGAGATAACAGCACTGACAGCACGTATTAACACCACGCGGCACTTCTCACAGCTAAACCAAGTGGCTGATGCTACGTACAGTACTGTCGGGAACGATGCCGTCGACACAGACTCTGTTATACATGTGTGGGGCCGTGCTGTCCGTGGCACTGGCCGGGGAACAGGATATGGACAACATCCCAAACGGATATCGTGTGCCCCACCCCTGTGACCGCAGTGTCTGGTGGATAGCTGTGGGTCACAGTAACACCTACACCGGCAGTAAGACTGATCTCAACCAGTTCGGAAAGGTTTGCTTAAGAGATGAAGATCACTAATTTTGATTACATCGCCATGGTATACAATAATAGTATAATAATAGTTTATTTCAGTATAAGATATATATATATATATATATATGTTTAATTTTTTTTATTTTTTTTATTTTTTTAAATTTTTTTGGTATAAGATATATACATTTTCTAAAATCATGCTAAGAATTCAAGGCGTTTTATTTAAAATATGATTGCACACGTACGGTATGTGATAGTTAACACACAGCCCGAGGGCGTTATGGTATGTAATGCACGACGTTGAAAGAATTAGCCCGAGGGGTAATTCCTGAAACGGCGTGCATTAAATGCCGTAACGCCCGAGGATCGTGTGTTAACTGCCATATATCACGTCAAAAATACACAAATAAACCTTGTATACGAATTATAATATTTATATATTAGTATATACAGGGATGTTACGAGGGATTCATTCAATGCCTACGGGTTTAATAGACGTACACTTTAGCTTAGGGTTTGGTAGGTACTGTGGCGTAGTGGTCTAGAGCCCTAGAAATGCGACAGTTCGAGAGTTCGAATCCCAGCAATTGAATTTGTCTTCACAGACTTTGAATATTTTGAAATGATGTTTGAAGAAAACATCCAAGTTCAAACATTCATGGACAAACGTCCATAACGCATGGATAAATGTTAATAACACACGGGAAATGTATTAACACACTTCTGATAATATGCTCAAAGCACACATGACAGTGGCTTACGAGAAAACAACAGACACGTCTTATAGGTGCACACCCTGAATGGTATATTGTATGTGTGAATTAAATATTTGCGGTTATGTATAATGCGAACACATCTTGGAATAATTGATATTGTACATGCGATATAGTTTTATGCATATACTATGAGGTAAAATAGAAATGAATAGTCCATGATTGATAAAATATGTAAGTTGCCAACTTGGAATTAGTATATAACATGCATATCATAAAAACAATAAAAATATGATATTTTGCTATATTGTAAATATGATAATATTACAAACCGCACATTTACTAATTCCGGAAGTTCCCACTACGCAGGACTTCCGGGACGCTGGGTTCGAGTGGACGCCGGAGCTATGTGAGAAGGATTCTGACGGAGACGGGATGAAGAACGGGTACGAGTTAGGAGACGACGTCTGTAGGTGGAAGAGAGGCGAGGAGGAACAGCAGGACAACGCTAGGAGTCATCCGGGTACACGCTTCTGATCGTCTTTCTGAACCTTCTTCTGAACGTCCTTCGAAACCTTCTTCTGAATGTCCTTCTGAACATACCTCTGAACGTCATTCTGACCTTCTGAACGTCCTTCTGAACCTTCTTCTGAATGTCCTGACCCTCTGACCTTCTGAACCTCCTTCTGAACCTTCTTCTGAATGTCCTGAGCATATCTCTGAACGTCCTTCTGACTATCCGACCTTCTGAACCTCTTTCTGAACCTTCTGAACCTCCTTCTGAACCTTCTGACCTCCTTCTGAACATCCTTCTGAGTGTCCCTCTGAGCGTCCTTATGAAACTCCTTCTATAGCTTATTAACTTTCTTCTGAACGTCTTCCTAAAGTTTCTTCTATCACTTATTAACTTTCTTCTGAAGTTTCTTTTGAAATTCCTTCTATCAGTTGTTAAATTCCTTCTGATCGAAAGTCCTTCTATGTGATGATAAATCAGTTGGTAAATGTCCTTTGAAAATCCTTCTATCGGTTGGTAGATCTCTTGCAAGTAATATAGAAAATTCTTTTGAAAGTCTTTCTATCAGTTGGTAGATTTCTTCTGAATATTCTACTGAAATTCGTTTTGAAAGTCTTTCTATCAGTTGTTAACTTTTTTCTTTCTGTAAACCATTCTGAAATTCCTTCTGAGAATTCGTTTGTACATTCTTCTGAATTCTTTTCTGAAAGTTATTCTAAAATTACTTCCTTCTGTAAAATCTTATGAACCTCCTTCCTAGAATTCTTCTGAAAGTTCTTCTGGACATTCTCCTGAAAATAATTATGAAAATCCTAAAAAGCTAATCTGACAATTCCTCTGTTTAACCTCTGAGATTCCTTCTGGAAATTCTTCTAAACGTTCTTAGTTCTTCCGCAAATCCTGAAAGTTAATCTGAAAATTCCTCTGTAAACCTATCTGAAATTTCATCTGTCAATTTGTCTATACATTCTTCTGCGAGTCCTCCTGAACATTCGTCTGAAAGTTCTTAAAGTTATTCTCAAAATTCTTCTGAATAGCATCGTGGATGTTATCGTGAAGGTTCTTCTGAACATCTGATGATTAAACAGCTGGTCAGGGCACCAACATAGCGACCCGAGATTCTACTGGTGTTCACTATTGAGCATACCCGAATCAGAAGCCCCGTATGGGCCCAATATGGGCCCAATAATAACTAGCCATACTGATGTGTTGCCTATGACAGCTATTCCTATAGTAATTTAATGCATATTTTTACTATAACGGTGAATATTACGCATCAAGTACGAGCTTTGGTCCTCAGACAGTTTAATGCCGGTTTTCACTAAGTTTAAATATTCCAAATTGGCGTATGAAGTAGCGACTGAAGAAAGTTGACCGTTTGATCTCATATCTAATCAGAAATTGTGATATTAATAAGTAATTAATAATGATGTCAGGCATATTTATTGCATAGACTTGTCAACAATTGATAAATGTCTTCCATTTTCTTTTGTACAGGAATTAATGAGCTTACATACATATGTGGCCACTGATGATGATCTGACCACTGATCTGTAGTTAATCGTCTGAGTGGAACAACTTCTCTTATGTCCTGGATGTAGCTAACTATATCTCGAGCTACATAAATACAGTTAAAATAGCTCTTCGTATTTCCTTATGTATATTGGATCACAGGACTTTGAATACTTATAATAACATATTCTACTATATATCTATATAATAATATACTCTTATTATATAGATATATAGTAGAATATGTTATTCTAAGTATTCAAAGTCGTGTGATTGGATGTTACTCTATGATAGCGCATCCATAGTGTACGTTTCTCCGCATGTTTCAGACTATCCTAGATAAACTATATATATTATGGATACGTCGAACAAAAAACCCCAGCAAAATACGAACCTCTCAATAGTGTAGACTAATAATTGACTAATACTTGTACATGCATCTGCTAGTCTAGAACAAGGAATACTTTATGTCAGACAACCAGTGTTCGAAATTACCCATGGAAACTTACTGGCCCGAATAATGATACAAATAACAAATGTTTACAATAAAAACGTGAATTTCTACTGGCCCGTAGGATACCTTTAGCATTGAGAGAAATTATGGCCGGGCCAGCGGTAATTTCGAACACTGCAGACAGGTAAGAGCTATTCTATGTGTGTAAGCAATGCTGACCTCTCCACGCCGCTACTTATACTTAACATTTAAATGCTAACGGCCTCGGACTAAAATTCGTACTAACATATTGGCGCGTCTTCGGAGTATATTCCTTACGTAGATAGCAGAGATACCCATGGCATGTCTAATACATGTTTATGCATTATATTTTTACGATTGATTATATTATTTTACTAACTATACAAATTGTAAAGCTAGTTTTCCTAGTAATGTAATACCGTCAACAAATAAGGGAACGTATAATTATGATGCATTTCTTTCGTTCAAAGAGAGATCGACTGATAACTGTATCACTGTTACACAACCCAAAGAGACAAGTGCTAGCCAGTACATTTTCTCGCAAGTATTTGTCAATTTCATTACAATTACGTTATTTTGTGCGTCTGAATTTCAAAGTAATAATATCAATATAGCACCGTTCCCTTAAATTCTGACGGTAGTATATTTAACATGCCTTTATGCGACCGTGGAAACAATTGTTTAGATTCTTGCTTGGAAGTATTGTCAAAATGCTGGAGTATGTCCATATACAAAGGTATAGAAATTCATCACATTAAATCCTAGCACTAGACATTCCAGGTTATTGGTATTAATGCAGGTAAGGTATAATTAGCAAATACGAATAACACATCAAACTAACAGCCGAGACGGAGAAACCATTAATTCTTCTCTCTGGTGAATTGCTAGCAAGTTTATGATGCACATCTACGTTGAACTAATACACAGACATGCGTAGTACAATTACTAATTAATAGCGTCGTCTTATAACGCGGTCAACCAATAAGACTATACAACTAATCAACCAATAAACAAACACAGAGAGAGAAAGAGAAAGAGAGAGTGATAGAGAGAGAGAGAGAGAGAGAGAGAGGGGGGGGAGGGAGAGAGAGAGAGAGGGGCGAGAGAGAGAGATAGAGTAATAAGTCTTGAAGTGTACAACATAACACTTGGGATGCTAAACAACTTCCTACATATTTCCAAACTATGCATACGCAGTACCAATATATATATTTACAAATAGCTATACCAATGGCATTCACATGCAAAATACATACAATATACACCTAACATGCATTCAAACAGCATACACAGACAATATATGACATTGATATTGATTTAACAAAACGTTACATAAAATATATACCAACCAATTTGTTATATACATAGCAAGATAACCTTAATAATTGAACATGCAGCAGATTAGATATGGGAGCATGCCATTCATGACTATATGTGCAGTAAGTGGACTAGCTGGTACTGCACGATATAGTACGCTCCATTGACATACAGTAGCCGCAGAATCTCATTACAGCCTGCCATAGCCGGGCTACCCCCACGTTCAACTGGCCCCTAACTCTCTACAGCAAGCTGAAAGGGCAAGATCTAATTTGTATAAGTATTCCCCTCAAAGTGGCCGCGGCGAGCGACAACAAAGGGACTTAGACATTTATAAGCCAGTGAAGAAACGAGTTTTTATCACTTTTCTTGCCATTTAACAGGACCGATAACTCTATTATGCAGGCGTACATTTTCCGATGCGGTAAACACTCGACAAATTACAGAAAAAAGTCATCTGAACATTGTTTTGTTCCTTCTGATGAAGGTTAAATTGAGACAGTTTCTTGAATGAAATGACGTCACATTGGAGCATGTCACTAAGCTTAGTCTCCAAGTTCCCAAATAATTATCAGTGGCAATTAAAGAAGTGAGATTTCTTCGTAGACGGGTTTCAAATGTTTTGTGAATGTAATGGATCGTTGAGAGGAACACGATTGAGTGACGTCATCTGATGGATGTCTTCCATTGGATGATTGAGTGACGTAGTCTGATGGACGCCTTCCCTTGGCTGATAGAGTGACGTATGATGGATGTCTTCTATTGGATGATTGAGTGACGTAGTTTCACGGATGTCTTGCATTGATTCATCCCTTACTAATGTGAGGATAGCTCTGTACAATGTATAGGGAGACACAATTAGAGGTAGAACACCTTGCTCCGAGATTACGAAACTTTCTGAGCACAAAAACTTACTCAGTTGAGTATGAAATCGTACTCAGAAAAGTTTAGGGGCCTTATCGCATTTGAAAGTTTTGGAAGTAACTTACATACACTCACTTATATTTTATTGAATATTTTCGAATGTATGTATCTGATTGACATAATTATTTGCACATGGGTGATGCTCAATATGCCTAAAACTCATGTTCACACTAATTGCAAGACAATATGTTCTGGCTCTAACCCCTCGACATACAGCATGTCATATGGAATGCCAGGATACTTGGGTAACGTTGCGCAGAGCTCTCTTGGCCGCTAAGAGACCATGGCACTCTCTTTGCAATGTATTATCTCTGTGAAACTATACCCTGGGTATACCCTCAGACCCCGTAGAACGAAATTCGGGTGCAAGATTTCTGTCTAAAAATGCTGAAATAGCATGTGAGGAACATAACCAAATGTACACAAAAGAAATACTACGTCTAACAGCAACACACACA
>JAUTBR010144735.1:0-10261 GCA_032361205.1 Pseudorimula midatlantica
CGGTTTATAAGTCGGTTAAAGTCCTCGAATTCGGTCTTGGTGCCAGTAGCAAGACCTCGGTTGGTGGAAAAGTAAGACGCCCTCGGTCTTACTTTTCCACCCACCTCCACCTCGGTCTTGCTACTGGCACCAAAACCTCATTCTCGTACTTTAACCTATACTTATTGACTTGAGAATCATTTGTTATCGTATTTCTAAATTAATTACAATGAGATGCAATATAACAAATAATTCAGAAAATACATGTATGCACCTCGATATACCACGGAGGTTGGGGTCCACGACACCATACATGGACGGATGTAGGTCCTACATTATATACTAGTAGCTTTAGAATAGTCCTCTTCCTGTTTCTCAATGACGATATAGCCTACATGATGAATAAATAGCATTTAGATATTGTAGTTGTATTCAGACCAAACATCGTTATCACGGTGATTAACATTTAGATTTATTTGAGGATATCTCTTCCTACGGAAACCACGTAGATATGTTCAATGTTCAAACCGAAATCAAGCGTGGAAATTGATCTGCAATAAATAAAGGCTTCCCGAACCTATTTCTCCCTAGACTAATTCCAGCGCATTTTTTTAGTAGAGGTTATATAAAACGATACAGGAACCGCATAATTGTTTGTCCGTATATAGACAACCACGTGCATTTTCAGTGTGAACACCTACACAACGAGAGTCTGCGCATCGCTATTCTCTGCATTTTCACTGATTTAGTCACTATTCAGACAATGCATAATATCGGGATACGCAAAATGAAAAGCAATGGGTTTGATGAGGAAGAATGAAACGTTACTAAGTGTGCGCTTTTGGGCAAACAACAAATCTTAACAGAGATACATTTACAACAATGCTAAAGGTATGCCCTATATAAAAGACGCCATTTGGACACTGTTTGCGGTGATATAACAAGCTGAACATATGCTACTAATTTTGTTTATGGTACTACTATCTAAATTTTTACGAAAGCTTGAACTATGGATGTCTGATTTCTGTGTCTTTCTGTTCGGAAACCGTTGAACAATATAGATAACTGGAGCAAATATTTAGGCTACTCTTTAAAGGGGAGTTATGAAGCAGTTCAAACAAAAGTTTGCACATCGGATTTTACGTTCATACTTCATGATAACAAAGAAAATTACAGTCAATCCTTATAAATAAATAACTCAACAAATTGGTGGAGAATTATTTGATTTAATAGTCTGACGTACCGTAATGCATCAATGATTTCATTTACCTTTTGGAAGCGGCGCATTGATATTTTGACGATGTAAAGTATAGATGACATCATATATAACGTGACGTCACAATGCCACCTAATAACATTTTGTTCATGAAGTATGAACGCAATGTTTTGGGGTCACATGGACAAATCAGATTGCCAGATTCACTGGATATTTATTTATTAGATTGTATTTTCGTAGCAAGAAAATATCATCCATGTGCTTGGAAGAATGCGCAGATTGTTTGCGCAGACGTAAAATCCGGACAACTTAAAGGCATAATATCACAGTTGATAGACCTGGATAATGGACGGACGAATTTCGATCTGAGACTAATTACGCTTGATTTACCCACCCAAAAGTTGTTATTTACTGATGTACTTGATCCCCAACACTCGATATTTTCTATAAGAAAATCATCTCTTGATACCGTTTTGGGGTTTATTAAAGGCAAAGGTGAGAATGGTTGGCATGCATTCTATCAATTAATAGCTAATACGTCAATTGTTTTGTGTAGATGTTTTTAAAAGATTATTTTCATCATCTCAGTAGAGCGGGCGCAGTAGTACTTGGACACTTAAGTGAAGAATACGTCTACCGATCTCTGGATGCGAGCGAATGCTCAGTAACATTGCATATGCTAAAGAAGACACCTGCTATATGTGTTGATATTCTTATTTGGGCTATGGTAAATGGTTTTATCCTATCAGCTATTTTCGGCAGTAGCCGGACAGGTGAGGCAGTACACGGACAAATAGATGGTTGACCATTGTACATATAGATCTATTTAAACGTAATAAAACCAATAGTGAAATGGATGTCATGTTATAGATTCTTTATTTCATCTTCTGCACTGTCAATCGTACCAATGCTTGCACACGTGGATATATTCATGGACAACGTAAACCTTATCCGTCTGTATATTCAATATTGTAAACTATCACATTAAATGTTGACGGAGGACCATATTCGTAATTATAATATATTTAGTAAGAAAGCGAATGCGGAAGGACGGTGGTTCGATACCCGATCGTGTCTAAACAAAGGACGTTACACGATAGTACGTGTTCTCATGCTTGGCTCTCAGCATCACAAAATGGATATAGTTCACAAGAGTACATTTAGTACTGCGCACACGTGGGACAGAAATTAGAGTTTAACCATAGTTTCCAAAGCATAGCAATTTAAATTCATGTTGAAACTACTGTTGCTACTGCTACTACTACTACTTCTACTGCTGCTGCTGCTGCTGCTTCTGCTACTGCTGCTTCTGCTTCTTCTGCTTCTACTGCTGCTAATGCTACTGCTGCTGCTTCTGCTTCTACTGCTTCTGGTTCTGGTGAGAAAGACGCTGCAAGCTCCAACGTTCACACAAGTTTAACCAGGACTTTAAAATCATTCATACTTCACTGAACAACCATAAAATTACGGTCATTTTTTAAATATCTCGATTACTATTAGTGAATAGATTTCTATAGGGTTTGCATCAAACGATTTCCCTCTTGCTCCTGAACATGAGGATATATCAAGTATGATCTTTATATTTTTCCAAAATCCTCTGTCATGGCTACTGCTAGCTAGCAACAGTTGCCTTCTGTATTCACCATCAATGACATCACAATCACAGCCTTTCTATTATGACATCACTGCCATATCACAGCCTTTCTATTATGACATCACTGCCATTGTGATTACGTCACAGTAACAGATTTGGGGGTTAGGAAAGCAGGGACAGTGATGTTGACTACCTTTGCTTGCTCTTCAAATATTATTTCAAGGATAGTTTCAGGTGAGTCTGTTTGATTTAAAGAAAAAATGGACTCTCTCCATGAAGTACGTCAAAGGACATCTATACCGTTTCAGCAATGGAAATGTACACTACATGTTCTGTGGCCAAACTAGAGTCAGTGTCCCTAATACCGTACACTTTCGGACTAGAACTGGCCCCGAGATTACGAAATTTTTATCATACTCAACTCTGTTCATAAAATGTCATGTGACGTCATAGTCTGAGCACAAAAACGTACTCAGGTTATGATGTCACATGACGTTTTATGAACAAAATTATGAGTTGAGTATGAAGTCGTACTCAGAAAAGTTTCGTAATCTCGGGGCATGTTCTTATGGCAACGTTCTGAAACCAATTTGTATGTATCGACTATCCAACAAAAGATTATCCGATCAGCTACTCGAAAATGCTAATCTCGGTGTCCTACTAACAACCAATCATGTTGAATAAGTTTAATTACTAGTAGACCCCCAGTGTTTGTAATACTGTACACCTGCTTGTAATACCATACGTTTAATTACTAGTAGACCCCCAGTGTTTGTAATACTGTACACCTGCTTGTAATACCATACGGGAATGTACAGTATTTGTTCATAATTTCTATATATATATACGTGTTCAAGCTGATTAATAGAATACATTTTCAATGTTAAGCTTCATCTTCATACATACACTATCTCTGTACATATGGAAATGTTCAAAATCTAAAAAAGGTGCATATAATTCAAGGTTTCACTTAGGGTTCAATTTTTACGAGTCCCGGGGATGCATGGTGGTATACCTTTCGCGTCCCAAGTTAGAAAAAGGGAGTCCCATATTTTTACTAAATTATTAAGTCAAATAAACCCTCTGTGTGTGTGTGTGTGTGTTGGGGGGTGCGTAATATCACAATGTTTCTCTCCTCAAAACACCATACATATTTCGGAACATTGCCTTGCATTTCACGTACACTCGTAAGAATTAGAGTTACTCCCCTTTGCACGTAAGTAAAATTATGAAGGCCGAGCGAGTCTTATATTCGCCAATTGCAAACAGCAGTAACTAGAGTATATGACCGTTATTTGATGTTATTATATTATTCTCGTCTCTTCTAATCTATGCTGTGATGTAGCGAATTTAGAAATACGATAAAATGAATCTCAAGTTGTGAATTCTTTTAATAAAGTGCATTCATGCGTCCAAACTTGCATTTTTGGCATATGGGATGCAGGATTGCGCATTCGGAGAAACCCTGGAATTGATGGCTTGTTGTCGATATTCCATATTTTTCTTAATTTGTACGATCACCTTTCTAAATATATTATATAATGATGCTGTGTATATACATAGAGTGAAATGACATGCACTGTACGGAAGGAATTACAAGCATGATCTTTATTCGGGATTTATGGTGCTTCTAATACCATACACTTTGTTTTTCATTAATAATAGCATATTTATATATGGAAGTATACTTAATGTAATAGTTATTATAAATATCTATTTTCTATGTATGCGTTTATATTTGTTTAACAAATATCGCACATAGTAACACATCTCAACTTGCAAATATGCCGTTGGAATTTGAGTGTGCCCCATTTTGCATAACTCACCTAGATTAGCATAAATTATCCGAAGGCACGTGGTTACAAATTTCGGCTGATTCAGGTAAGACATTATTCGTGCTTCTGAACTCGACAGACAATTGTACAGCTTCCGGCTGTTGTTATTTAGCATATATAACTATGTGTTTCCTATGAATACTGGCGTGCCTTGAATGCATGTGTGTGTCATAACCAGCGAAATATGTGGATTTTCACTTTGATAGCAAAGAACGAATAAGTCATGGACGATTTCGGATGTATCTCAATTTCAATTTTACAAATACAATACAAGGAACTAAAAACAGCAGTATTTTTATATATTTCTGAGAAGATAATAATACAATCTATATTTAGACACCATTAAAAGGTTGAAATAAATTACTTTGCCAACATTTTGGTCTTGCCTTTTATCACATTGTGATGAAACTACAAAACGTAATGATTCTGCAATTTGCGTGATCCCTTGCCAGGGTTATTGTTATCAGGTATTTGGAATTTGAGGTACGCATTGCACTTACTAAATATTTTACAATAATTAAAAGACCCTCCATTTGTATGACGTGATAATTAATAAATATGTACATTATGATTCTACAGTTGGCTGGACGCATTGTCAGGGTTATTATTGTTAGGTATTTGGAATATTGGGTATTCCTTTCATTTAAGAAATGTTTTATAAAGTGTTAAAATCACTTCCATATACAATTTTGGCTATTCAATTTTGAAGAAAAGTTCATTTTCATGACATCATATTTCAATAACTATAATACCTAGAATGTTGAGGTTAGCAGGATTCATTGTCAGGGCTACTGTTATCAGTTATCTGGAATATGAGGCATTCATTTCCTTTTGGTTAGCTCATTTTTGTGAAAAGTGCTTTTTCATAACGTGATATTGAAAACTACAATACATAATAATAATATGATGCTGCAATTTGCGGGAACAATTGTCATGGTTATTGTTCTTTGGTATCTGGAATATGAGGTATGCATTTCACTTAAGCCACTTAGTTACTGCTTCACAATGTGTTAAAAAAACCTCCATGTGCAATTTTAATCAACCCAGTGCTGAAAAGTGCTTTTTTAAGATGTGATATTTCAACAACTACAATAACTAGAATGCTGCAATTTGTGGTATCCATTGTCAGGTTTCTATTCATAAGGTTCATGGAATATTTGGTATGCCATGCATTTCACTTACTAAAAGTTTTACAATGTGCAATTTGGGTCAACTCGGTGAAACGTAAATTTTCATGACAATAAGATGCTGACTTATGCAGGATCCATTGTCACAGTGATTGTTATTAGGATCCATTGTCACAGCTATTGTTATTATGATTATGCAGGATCCATTGTCACGGCTATCATTATTAGGATTATGTATGATTCATCGTCAGGGCTATTGTTATTAGGATTATGCAGGATTCATTGTCACGGCTATTGTTATTAGGAGTGATTGTTAACAATGATCTGGTGATAACTATATATATAACGTCATTCGTGCGAGTTCCCTCTCTTCCACCCAGCCCACTACCTCATGCATGGCTGTTCAGATCATGACCTAAAAGTTTTAGTGTCTTCTTAATTTTACGATGTTAACTTAATAGTATTGACAAATTGACATGTGACAAGAGATACAACTGGCATTATGAATATATACAATCCAATATTATTTGGGTAATACATTGTATAAATGCTATTTTCCTTGAAAATGGACATTTTATTTAATTTTTCGCCAGTCATCTTGCATTTCATATTAGCTAATCAATTTCTGTTATGAGAGAAAACTGTCTGAACGATGAATAAATGTTTTCTCACACCAAACTTTACCTTTTCATATGACGTGAAATGCAAGATGTGTGTATTTTGCTTTAGAAATGGTGGCCATTTTGGAAAAAATAAGATGGTGGCCATAATAGTGATATTTCAGTTTAGCTCCCACCCTAAATATTCTTAGACTAGGTTTATCTAATGTTTTTATCACAAAATGCACAATTCATGCTATTTTATTGTATGACAGCCATTTTGTATTTATTTTGGCTGCCATCTTGAATTCTTATATATGTGATCAATTAATAGGTAGCTGTTTGATTCTACAATAAAATAGAGCCTCTAATACGACTAGGAATTGAAGATACGTATAAATAGTGGCAAGCAATAATAGGGACTTTTCAGCTTGGCTCACACCCTAAATATTCTTAGAATATCTTTATCTATCAATATGCTAGGTGTTGATAATGTAGCTCTTGTCTTGCAGACCAGACGTCGGCTCCTACTACCCCAATCTGCTGGGACCTGGGGCTCCGGGATACAATTACAGTCTGACCATGGAGGACGATGCACTGTCGTACACCTCCACTGAGTTTGAGACGGAGAACATAGTGCGCCCCCCGGACAACGTTCCATTCACTCAGGACGCGCTCATGAAGCTAAACTTAAACGGTGAGCATTTCTCAGTTAACACCACTCAGGCCGCCATAGCGTTTCACCATTGATTACACGACTGAACAATAACACATGATGTCCAGAAATAGTGCTCTCTTTGTTTGTCATTTAGATCACTTCAAAATGTTTAAAATAAATTAATATTAGAATAATGGAACCATAATTTGTGTCTGCATCTAGACATGCATTAGTTATGGTTTATGTGTTTGTTTGTCAGACTCCACGACACTACTGAAGCTACAGGTTTATGTGTTTGTTTGTTTGTTTGTCAGACCCCACGACACTACTAAAGCTACAGGAGTATTACCGTGAGCAGCGTCGTCTGCTGGAGCAAGAGAAGAATCACCGCGTCATGCTGGAGAACAAACTCAAGCTGGTCACCAACGAGAGAGTATACGACCGAAAGTAGGTGTCCATCCATCAGTCAGACTAGTACAAGTAGCTATCTGTCCATCAGGCAGACTGTAGTACAAGTAGCTGTCCAACCACAGCTATGCTGGGGCCCAATCCACATAAGTATTATTGACTGCTGTTCTCATCTCCTAATCATCATTCACTGTTCTCATCTCCTAATCATCATTCACTGTTCTCATCTCCTAATCATCATTCACTGTTCTCAATTCCAAATTATCATTCACTGTTCTCATATCCTAATCATCATTCACTGTTCTCATCTCCTAATCATCATTCACTGTTTTCATCGCCTAATCATCATTCACTGTTCTCACCTCCTAATCATGATTGACTATAATGATCAGGACCCGGTTGTATGAAACACTAACGCTCAATTTGCATGTCATTACACAGCGATAGAAACTTACCTATAAAACATATTAGCCTGGATAGTGATACAAATAACAAAAATTCACTAAAAGCATTCATTTCTATTAGCCCTTAGGATACCTTTAGCATTGGGAGAAATAGCAGGCTAACGGGCTAGTGCTAGTGTTCTATCCCTGATTACACCTCAGTTAACTAATGCAGCATTATGTTATCTGAGAGTAATGACACTATTTGTTAATTGTTTGTTAATTATTTGTTAATTGCAGGCCCAGATGGTGTAGTTATGATATAACCAGTTTCTCTTTGAAGGAAAGCCGAGACGTTGAATGCTGACAAGTTGACGCTGGAGCAAACAAGGCTGGATCTAGAAGCCAAGATTCGACATCTGAAGTAAGCCTTAGACCTGGTACTGAAGTAAGCCTTAACCTTGGTACTGAAGTAAGCCTTAGCCTTGGTACTGAAGTAAGCCTTAGCCTTGGTACTGAAGTAAGCCTTAGACCTGGTACTGAAGTAAGCCTTAACCTTGGTACTGAAGTAAGCCTTAGCCTTGGTATTGAAGTAAGCCTTAGCCTTGGTACTGAAGTAAGCCTTAGACCTGGTACTGAAGTAAGCCTTAGACCTGGTACTGAAGTAAGCCTTAGACCTGGTACTGAAGTAAGCCTTATACCTGGTACTGAAATAAGCCTTAGACCTGGTACTGAAATAAGCCTTAGACCTGGTACTGAAGTAAGCCTTAGACCTGGTATTGAAGTAAGCTTTAGACCTGGTACTGAAATAAGCCTTAGACCTGGTACTGAAGTAAGCCTGAGACCTGGTACTGAAGTAAGCCTGAGACCTGGTACTGAAGTAAGAAAAGAAACATGCAAATATTTATACAGTTGTGTGATCTGTACAAGCAACACGTACAATACATGATGGTTGTGTGATCTGTACAAACAACACAGTACGTAGGATGGTTGTGCATGGTTTGCACGGACTTGAAAAGTACTTCAATTTAAGAGTTTGAAATGAAAAGTACTTGAAAAGTACTAAAAGTACTTGAGAAATGCAAAAGTGCTCGAAAGGTCCTTGAAAAGTGCTTGAATTTTATGTCAGTGTGACTAGTGTGTCATTTTAAATAGAAATTACAGAACAAACTCGAAAAAAATATAGAATCTAGCATTTTTTCTTCCATGTTCGGCTCGATTCAGGGACAGATAACTTGCATAATCACTAGTTTTGTTTGAAGGTGTATGTTCAAATCCATCTTGGAACTATAATTTGGTTTTTTCAATTATTTTCTTTTTCAATTGTTCTTTTATGTGTGTGTGTGTGTGTTGACGTATGCTGACATTACTGGGGGTTGACAATATACATCAGATTAACATGATTAGGCTAAGCCTAAACTACTGGAAAACTTTAAATTCTTGCTGACTAGAAGCTTACACATGTTAAACTTGACGACATTATCTGCAAATGGTAAGAAGTACTGTCTATTTTCTATTAAGAACATTTTCTAAAAGGCTGGTTACGGTTTTTATTTATGGTCCTAGAAAAGTGCTAGAATTGTATGGACCATGGTTGTGTGATCTGTTCAAACAACACAGTACATAGGATGGTTGTGTGATCCGTAAAAAAAAACAGAGTACATAGGGTGATTGTGTGGTCTGTACAAAGACTAATACGGTGGTTGTGTGTTACAGCTACAGGATATGGTGTTTGTGTGCTACAGAATAGGGTGGTTGTGTGTTACAGCTACAGGATAGGGATAGAGGAGGAGATGCGACACAATGCTGAAGTCCTGCTGGAGAAATTCAAGGAACAGCTGAACCGCAAGGAGGATAAGTACACCAGGTAGAGTGAGTGACAAGTACACCAAGTAGAGTGAGTGACAAGTACACCAGGTAGAGTGAGTGACAACTACACCAAGTAGAGTGAGTGAGTGATGTGATGAGTGAGTGATGAGTACACCAGGTAGAGTGAGTGACAAGTACATCAGGTAGAGTGAGTGACTCATCAGGTAGAGTGAGTGACAAGTACACCAAGTAGAGTGAGTGATGAGTACACCAAGTAGAGTGAGTGATGAGTACACCAGGTAGAGTGAGTGACAAGTACATCAGGTAGAGTGAGTGACAAGTACACCACGTAGAGTGAGTGAGTGATGTGATGAGTGAGTGATGAGTACACCAAGTAGAGTGAGTGAGTGATGAGTGAGTGACAAGTACACCAGGTGGAGTGAGTGACAAGTACACCAGGTGGAGTGATGAGTACACCAGGTGGAGTGAGTGATGAGTACACCAGGTGGAGTGAGTGATGAGTACACCAGGTGGAGTGAGTGATGAGTACACCAGGTGGAGTGAGTGACAAGTACGCCAGGTGGAGTGATGAGTACACCAGGTGGAGTGAGTGATGAGTACACCAGGTGGAGTGAGTGATGAGTACACCAGGT
>JAUTBR010144779.1:0-13198 GCA_032361205.1 Pseudorimula midatlantica
CTTTGCATTGTAAACTACAATTCGGTCCAAAACGACAACTTAATTTGTGTCAGACTGTGATATTATGCCTTTAATACTATATTATGAGAGAATGTTTCAACAGTTACTGCATGTATTGGGGATGGTATCGTGGACCAGAATTTTGCAACGTGTGGTATATTAGTTCTAGAATGGTTGTCGTGGTATATTAGTTCTAGAATAGTTGTTGTGGTATATATATTTCTAGAATGGTTGTCGTGGTATGTTCGTTCTAGAATGGTTGTCGTGGTATATTAGTTCTAGAATGTTTGTCGTGGTATATTAGTTCTAGAATGGTTGTCGTGGTATATTAGTTCTAGAATGGTTGTCGTGGTATATTCGTTCTAGAATGGTTGTCGTGGTATATTAGTTATATGGTATATTAGTTCTAGAATGGTTGTCGTGGTATATTAGTTCTAGAATGGTTGTCCTGGTATATTAGTTCTAGAATGTTTGTCGTGGTATATATATTTCTAGAATGGTTGTCGTGGTATTTTAGTTCTAGAATGGTTGTCGGCAAATAATTGTAACATGTAATCCTGAAGCATCCTGCTCGGAAAGTGAGGTGAAGTTTGAGTATGCAATTGTACTCGGTAAAACCGCTCGTCAGACGAAATTAGCCGTAGTATATCCTTCATGCACATTGTATGAGTTAGTGTTCATTGCATGGCTATTTCGTTTTCAATCGATGGAATCTGATTTAATCATTCTCGGACCAATCCTACTATTGGTCTCCTATCTAACAATGAGATGAGTGTTGTATAGTATTTGAAACGAATCGCCTTATAAAGTTTTATTTGCGATATTGCTATGCTTATTGTACCGGGTAAAGATGAGGGAATGGCCTAACTTTCACAAGACTATAGTACCGTTGACCATTTTCTTTCCCTGTATTCGCATCTTAATGATCGAAAAGTTCAAGCTAAACATGTCATACAATGCCTCTTATAAATATGTTATAGGAGTCGTAAATAATTGATGTACCCTTTCAAAAAGGTTTCGTTTTCTTTGATATACGCACTACTGATCACTACAAGAACGCCACTGGGTACATTGCATATTCATGAAAGGCTATATAGTGCTATGATTGGTATAGTAGGCCTATACAATTGTGTGCAAAATGTAAAACAAGTGATCTACAATGAATAAAACGTGCATAGTATAAATAAATATAGTATAGCGCATGTGTATATATATTATCAATAAAATTACTTTTATAATAGTGGATGTTTAACCTTCTCCCTGTACTGCTGAATTGTTCCATTGTCCACGTGTTTTTGGGCGTGGATGCCCGCAGTAGTGAGACGGTTACGGCTATCTTTCAAGAGAATGATAGAGCAGTATTAAGCAAGGGGGTCCGCAAAGCTACGAAACATTCGAGAATGTGATCCACGTGTTGATTTTATTGCTAGGTTTGTAATAATTGATTTTAGGGAGTAATCCGAATATTGATCATTACCCCTTTGATCATAATCCTTTGTAATGCACCGACAGGGAAGTAACGTATTACCACGGACACAGAGCGAGACATGGTTCAGAGAACGATAACAACCATTGTGCTAGGAATACATATATCATATCGTAAACAGGTTTTTGTAATTTTAAGTTGTACCAATCTTGATTTTTTTGTGCTTCATTCACATTTCAAATTCCCGTAGACTATATTGTATAATCAAATTTACAAATTCAATATTACCACTGATGTACCCGCTTTTCCAGCTGATACGCGAGTTATTCTTGCCGATTTTAGGCTTTTATTTCCGATAGATATGAAGGCTTGACGTTATTACTATCAGTAGTGTAACTCTTTCACTGCTTAGGCACAGTTACGGCTCTTTATGGCATCTCCTGTTGCCACGAGGATGGAGAAGGTTAATGTCCCTTTCCAGTAGATTCTTCAGATAACAGTCTGTAGCACACATTATGTCTGTGTGAACGTCTCAAAATGACAACTGTTCCATGGACAGAATCATGCGCTATTATCCATGCATGCTACAATTTATTGGTTCTAATTTCCTCCTAGTGGAAATCTGACTGTAGTCATGGTAGTTATTATACGGTTATGGGTTATGACCAGGTCGAGACATAGCCCTTGATAACATTACTAACTACATTGCCTGCATGTGCAAGGTATTATAGCACTGCGAGCTATAGAGTACATTGCGGCGATTGCCTGCAGCTAACTCGACTAACTATACATTGCCTGTGCAAGGTAGATCTGCTGTATAGCTATACATTGCCTGCAGCCAGCAGACTAAGCATTATACATGTATAAACTATGTACATTGAACGTTATCACGAAAGTAATCTTTGACACAAACCGTCCTCAATCGACAATTTGGGATGTTAATGAATATCGCATTAAGTCGTTCATTATTCAAGTGTAATTAGATTTCCGTGAGCGAACACTTTAATGAGCTTCCGATGCTCTGTTTACAATTTAACGATTGCTCTTTGATGAAACCGGATATGGTGTTACAACTTTCCATTTCGATAGGAAAACTTTAATTACCGTTAATTAGATTTGTTGCGGCGGTAGATTTAACAAGGATCTGTAAGGTTTAATTACGTTTTTGTCGTTATACATCTGAACTCTTTGAATAAATGTGCTACTTCTGTTTATGTTCATGAGATCGATTGCAAACATTCATAGTTGAAATACTTTATAGATCTATACTTTATAGAACTGCAGGATAGTTTGTGAATGTGTATCGCTACAGCAATGATAAGAATGACTAAATATAGTGAGTAGGTATATATGTATACAAAGAAGTGGAAATTAAATAGAAAAAAAAGGTAAACTCTTTCTGAATACTTGATAGGCCTAAATCTCCAGAGAATTATTAAACATTTAAAATAATTTGGTGCAAAATGTTTATCATAGCATGATCATTTGGATACTATACGAGTTGGAAATTGAATAGAAAAAAATACATATCTCTTGTTCTGAATGATTAATAGGCCTAAATCTCCAGATAACTATAAAACATTAAACATAATTTAGCTGCAAAACCTTTCCCAGAACGTGGTCATTTGGATGACTATGGGAAACATCATTTTAGTTTCACACGAAATAGGAACCATTCAAAGATTGGATTTATACGGTAGCTGTAATGTTTACAGGATATATAAACTCTTATTGTAAGTTATGAAATAATACTGAAATGCTGGTTTAATTACGTTCTACATTAAGTATATTATTAACACAAAGTTTGTAGTTTGTGACTTTCTTGGAATTCCTGCATGGCAATACTTTTTTCTATACTTCATTAAAAAATTATATCCGTCTGGTTTAGTTTGTATAGGTCAATGATACTTAGAAATTACCTTTACAGGAAATATAAACTCTTATTGTAAGTTATGAAACAATACTGAAATGCTGGTTTAATTACGTTCTACATTAAGTATATTATTAACACAAAGTTTGTAGTTTGTGACTTTCTTGGAATTCCTGCATGGCAATACTTTTTTCTATACTTCATTAAAAAATTATATCCGTCTGGTTTAGTTTGTATAGGTCAATGATACTTAGAAATTACCTTTACAGGAAATATAAACTCTTATTGTAAGTTATGAAACAATACTGAAATGCTGGTTTAATTACGTTCTACATTAAGTATATTATTAACACAAAGTTTGTAGTTTGTGACTTTCTTATCCTTGGAATTCCTGCATGGCAATACTTTTTTCGAGACTTCATTAACAAATTATATCCGTCTGGTTCAGTTTGTATAGGTCAATATGATACTTGGAAATTAACTTGACCTATAGGTGTCAACCCCTGACCGATTTCTGACAACACTAGGGTCGGTTTTTCTAATAATGGATCGCAACTGTCAGCCAATCCAACACCTACCTCCCAGAATTGCATGCATCAATCCATTCAACACATCAGTGAAGTGGCCAGACAGTTTAAGACGTGACGACTGGGAATTAAAATTAATCTATGTTAATCCTCAAATTTGAGTTGGGATTACACAGGTGAGCCAATCTAATCCCAGGAACTGAGAGATGATGCTAGCAATATTAGCCACCGATATGGATTTGTTATAACACATGATAGTTGTAGCTGTTATTAGGTTATTAGGGAAACGTCATCCAATGATGGCTGCATGCTATATTGCATGACGAGTTCGGGTCAGGGAAGATTGGATGCATTTTGTATGTAAGATCAAGCCATGCAAGTTTGATAACAACTAACATTTAAGTTGTGTTAAGAGAGAGGCTTAGAGAAGCACTAATAAAATATTCATGTTCTACAGTGTTGGAGATGGCAAACATGTTGCTGGCATGAGAGATGTTTATATGGATTTGTGTGTAAATGTTTCCTCTAGGAAATTCATGTTCATAGTTAGTATCGCATACTACAATATTAACTGTAAAATAAACATAAATAAGTGTTCCTTACCAAAGCTGTAACTGACTAATTTTAACCCTTTCCCTGCTGGATTAGACACATGCACTACTCTTTAGGGAATCTCTGGTTGCCTTCAGCAGGGATAGGGTTAACCACCCCAATAATGGAAATATAAGTAAACCATACTATCCCATCCCAATATTCTGCATAACCATAACTAATCCATACCACCCAAGTAACCAATGCATACCATGCCAAAGATCAACTCTGCCATCCAAATATCCATTTTATCCAACCCCAAAATGTCCACTTCATGGCACCCAAATAGCCATGTTATATCACCCGAATAATCACTCCATATCAGGCGCATAGCTGACTATCAATTTCCTAACTAAATTTATTTTTAAACAAAACATAAGCATACAGTTACAGTACTGACGCTTCCACATTAAAATAGCATCCAAAACACCCCATACCATTCAATATAAGCACTCTGTCCCAAATAACGACTACATACAACCACATGTCCACTGCAATGACGTCCAAATAACCACTTTATCATGTTAATAACACCAACATAACCACTCATTGCCACCCTAATATCTAATTAAATCACGATTACTTCAGCCATCATAGTAGATCTAACTACTTCATACTACCAAATAACTTCTTTGTTAATATCAGCCTAATAATCCACACCTATACATGACAATAGTCATGTCACACCATCCCATGGACCCATTATAACCAATAGATAAAACCATTATAATAGTGTCTCATCTTGATTTCCTAAAAGGCTGCATCACTGAACTAAAAGATATATTTTACATGGTCTTCATTACATATACTGAGTGAAGTGTTGTAAAATCCTTTCAAAGAAGCTACTAGTGTTTTCCAACAGTGCAGTCCACCACAATATGGTATCTTGTTGCCAGGTCTGGTACCCTCAGGTTTGTTTCATAGATATCTACCTTGTTCTAGAGTCTCTATCATTGATAAGATACTGCAGGGTATTAGCACAGCAGACTACAAATGTAAAGATTCTAGTTCGAATCAAATTCATGGTTTGGTAGTACATGTACCATCTCCACTGAGACGAGGCCCCGAGATTACGAAACTTCTTTTTACTCTATATGAATGATCAATCAAATAGTGTGAATTAACCATAATATAACCCCAATAAATTACAAAAGAAAAGCATCGTACTCTTAGGCTATAGTTATTTGATTCCCTGGTTTGCATACAGATTTTCATGTGATAATTTTAACTCCTTTGGCGATCAAAAATATAATTTGATATTTCGGCCAATCGGTCAGGTCCAATAAAAGAATGTTAATAATTGGAGATTATGAATGGTCAGTTGACAGAAAATAAATATAATTAATCAGTATAATTGTTATAAACACCAGTGCACATTATTTATTCAGTTTTAAATACACAATTATTTTTAAAGGAAAGTTTGAATAGCAGTACCGGTAATTGTTACAAATTATAATTATGTGTATTTTCTAAAGTGGAAAATATCCGGTCAGTGGATCCATAAACCAGGGAATTAAGTGACTATGGCCTTAGAAATAAAATGAAATTTATTATTTATTATTTTTAAATATAGAGGACACTTTGCTTATCTACATACTTTAAAACCCTCATATCACCTTACTTAGCCTGGATCCAGCATGGCTAAGTTGTAAATCTTCTATAAAAAATACTCAATCTATAATATTATGTTAAAACTGTTCCGGTTTTATGACCAGACAAAAATGTATTGCAGCTAGAGTGATTTATTGTTGTATGTTCAGCAACCAGAAAGAAGAAAAAAACACAAAACATTTTATACATGTACTTCATTGAAGAAAAAAAACATTCTCAAATCTACAGTTTCCACTTTAGTATTATTGTTATACCTATTAAAAATTACATTAAAATTCAATCCTTTATTTTTTATCTTCCTGAATTAAAAAAAAAGAGTATATACATAGACTACCGGTATACCAATTTTACTTTTCATGGGACTTTAAATGTACATCAATGCATATGTAGACTCTAGGCAAATGGGTCCGTCCGCCTGTTGACAGTGATGTATATAAGACCTATGTTTAAAGCTGCGGTGTGTACCAATGCTTGACCTCTGTGTCCGCCGTTGCTCACTTGACTGTGCTGACTGTTTATTCCGCAGAGCTTATACCATTAGCAACAACTAACTCCACCCAGCACACCCGGAGATCTGCCTGGCCTCTGTCTGTGTGTAGAAACACGTCTATGTCAAAGGAAGGGACCGGCTCACAAAAATGCTTTCCCTATTGTTATGTTAACTCTCTCCCTGCTTCATTATGCATAGACACTGCTCTTCAGGTCATCTCCGTTTTTCCTTCAGCATGGAGAGGGTTAATCATGGCTAAAAAGTCATATACTTCGATGTAAAGTGATTGTTAACAATTAATTTTCAAATTTGTATTATAATTATGCAACTTTTGGAATAAAATAGAGTCTCTACATCTCTAGAGAATGTTGACTTCTGTGTCCGCCGTTGCGGACAAGATTTTGTATTTTATCTGTTATTGCATTTTTATCAACAAGTGTTGATATATTTTTATGTCAAGAGAAAAAGAGAAAATCATGGTTATAACACACTGTCATAATTTAAGCAGAAATCTTTCTCTTCATGAGTATCATGAATTTGAGGAATAAACTGAGGTGTACATGCACTGTGATGTCATGTCAGTGCTATGACATCACAAAGAGTGATGGCATGACAATGTTGGAAGCAAAGCAAAATTTCTCCCAGTGGATATCAATTCAGCTGAAGAGCAATGGATGGGTGTCTTGGGTGATAAGTATTATTTTGTTCCAGAGCTCTAAAAGTAACGAACACTATCACATATTACATTAGTGTCTACATTTGTAAATAATACTAAGTTTTACATAACACATTTTCTCATACTTCATTGGTATGTTTTTATTGGAAGCTCTTTGAAATATAAAAAAAATATGTCTAAATTAGTAAAAGATATGTCTAAATTATTAATGGAAATGTATACACATTTCATATTTGGATATCAATGAAATGCTATTTAAAATGCATCATGTTGCCAGTATAGTAGCAGTAATCTTGCCGCTCTTAAGGATATAAAGCCTTTGCCTCATTAGAGGGTGTCCTAATAGGATTTCCCAAATCTGTTGAGATATTTCCTTTGATTGATGACATAAGCCTGTATATCTGACCCCATATAACGTTTTCACCCACCACCCTGTTTCTCTGTGTCACGGGGTGGGAAATAGTTAGTGTTTATCGCATAGGTTGGATATTTCCCTGTATACCATCTGTGGTATGTACAGATCTGTATACGTATATATCTCCATAGGTAGCTCTTCAGTGGAGGAACACAGAATAACTAAAGCTCTCTCTCGCAGAGAGTCTCACAGCCACCCCCCACCTCTCCAACTCCAGGAGGTTATTGTTCACAACAATGCACCCCAACGGTCGGTCGTATAATCGCTGCCTGGCCACAGTTTAGTCAATGCTTTGCAAAGCATGATGGGACGAAAGTGAAAGCTGTCTCAGACCTCGGAGAGTTTGTCCTCAGTTTGTCGCAGATGACGGATTAGGAGAGTGGATTACCATTACGAGGAGTGCCGAGAATGGCGACTTTCAAAGTGTGCAGTAAGACTGTGGTAAGACTGGCATTGGCTAATGTGGATATTAATGTCTTCTTGTCTGTGTTTCTGTGCTCCCCAACACATTCACAGCTCTACCTGTTCTCATACCTATAGGTAATCATGTTTGTATGTAGGTTGTATACTCTGTGAATAGCCGTGAATAGCCGTCACCAAGCAGAGGAGTGTAGATACTATTTAAAATACTCTTACAGGTAGTTCCTAATTTACTGGTTGTTGGTAGATTTTCATGTTGATAGTGTTTAGTAGTTACCAAAGTATTTTCGTAATGTGATTACACAGTGGTGTTCTATTATAACTATTCTATCAGATCAATATAACTTTATGTGATATGGGTTCTTGAGTTATTTTGTGATAATTTTTAAGTAATTATATTCTTAGTATTAGCATCATTATTATTATTATCTTTACTGGGTATTATTATTATTATTATTATTATTATTATTATATATGTTTATAGTGCAAATATCCAGAATAACTACTCAAAATGCACTTTGCACTTAGAATGAAATTTGTATTAAAAATCAGTTCATTAAGTTAGCTTTACCTGTATTTATATATATTTTAAGGACGTTTATAATTGTTGTAGTAGGCCTACATTTTGTATCATATATAAAAGAACAATATGGTATGAAATAAATAATATTTTAATGCAATACCAACTACGTATTTCATCTTTTGATTTACAATCCACTTACCGTACATGTATATGTTATACTATCTACTCAGGTAGTTGTATCATTACATCATAAGTCTCATTGGGTTAAAACATAAAATAGTGAAATATTCTCTAGTTGATTTTAATAGTATTATTTAATGACATATAATATTGAACAGTCTTATAGTTTGTCATGAAATGCATTGACACCCCTATTTCATAGATATCTCCGTAAATACTTCATGGAATAAAAAACAAAAAAAAACTTCATTTTCGTATTTCATTTGCCCTAGTATGAATGGCTTTACTATTACATGTACTAAGAAAATATGAAAAACATTCTACAATCATTATATAGATAGATACTGGTACCGTATATCTGATAGATAGATAGATAGAAAAACATTCTACAATCATTATAATATACATATGATACGGTACTCTAGTGTTGTAATATTAATGATACTATATATAAACTACTGAATGGTCCTAGTGTTATTACATGCCATACCAGTGCTCATTATACTGACAGAACACCTATCAGCAGAACAATCTACGGAACGCTACTGAGTGTATAATTGTTCTGTTATTGAAGACCTCAGACATACAGATAACATTGACAGACTTCAGTGTCCACCGCACTCATCAGAAACAATTGAATTACTCATGTCTAGCTTATAGGACCTTATCAAGAATTCACATGCATGTGTTTATAGGTAGATATTATAATGAATTTTCTATCCGTGTCATTTCTTTTTACATTGATTTTTTTTGGTACATTGATATAATTGTTGTTTACATTGATATTATTTTTACATTGATTTTTTTTAAAACATAGATATTGATTTTTTTACATTGATATTGATTTTTTTACATTGATATTTTTTTTACATTGGTATGACGTGATTAAATAAATGTACCAGTTCTTAGGTAGATATTTTTTAATATAGAAAGAATCCTAGATTGTCGGTTGATATACACCCAATGTTGGCACAGGTGAATTGTCGTTAGTGGTTTACATGTACAGTCAGGTAAATGATTAATGATTTAATATAATATGACATTCTTTATGACTGGACTTACACAGGTCTGTAGGCCAGCCTATCCTAGCCTATGGTAACATCAGCAGTCGTTAATTCTTCAGTTCTGGGGGCCTATTCTCAAAACGATCTTAAGATCATACGACAATCTTAAAGATTCCTATAATAGGGCTATGAAAATATTACACATGTTCTTAGGCTAAAAAGATCATACGAATGTTTCCAGAACAGGCCCCCTGGTCTTGAGTTGACTATTTGTGTAATCCTAGATCCGGACACGGTACAGGGTGAAATTTCATGGTATATAAACTTATGCAAGAAATATTTACCTGATAATCAACTTACATGGGTGGCTAATTACGAGACTAATTGCAGCATCACACAGTTCGTGTAATGGCTTGACAAAGGTGTATAACCGTACAGCATTGTACTAGGGCCTGGCTAACTGGGGAAGTTAATAACCTGTAGCACTTTCTTTAGATCCGTTACCTGTGAGGAATAATACCTGTAATAGACATTGTTTGGTAACACTGGCAGGTGTGGAAGAGAGTGGTCTGCTCCACTGGTGTGGCTTTTAGTAACCACGATGAGAGAGTAAATGTTTGAGCAACGTATATGTGTAGCATGGATACGTCCGAAGATCTGGATTCTATAAATTTAGAAATAATCGAAGTATTTTCGGTAGGTAATTGTACGTAGTCGTATGACCGACAGTTTCACCATCTGAAGTAACGCCACAATGCTTGACATCACTGCTTCAGTCTTATTGTGTGCGTTTGTGTTACTTTATTAGTTAAAAAGACTCGTACGTTGGGTGATTTTACCTATGCTGGGGTAGACACTAACACTAGTCCTGTAGCCACCGGCTGGTGGAAATCGTGCCGGACTAGTAACTTTCAAAAGTCAGTAGTCCTGTTGATTAGTGATTTTTTTATTTTATTTATTTTTTTATTCCATTAAGTATTTACCAAGATAATCTACTAAATACTAAATAGGGGTGTTAATGCATTTCATGCCAAACCAGTAAATCATACTAAATGTAAAATGGTAAATAGAAATCATTAAATTTTGGATTAGTACAACCTTTGAAGGACTAGTAACAATATTTTGTACTAGTCCTGCTGGCTACTACAACTTTTGGTTAATATCTACCCCTGCTATGCACGTTATATTATTACTCATATGAAATATGTAGAGCTATATTTGTAAGAATCAGGCTTTCAGGCATGAAAAGCCATGCAAACCCAGATCCTTTTGTTTACAAATTAAGGGTATTCCCCTCTATGTTAGTCACATTGTTAGAAGAATACACTGTGATTGGTCCTCGGTCAGACAGTTGCGAGACGGTCACGCACAACAGCTGGACCAAGCTCACCAGCTGACTGGTCTGAAAATAGCTAATTTATCAATAACAGATCATTTGGAAGGAATTCAATCACTTTACATGGTGTAGGATCATAAGTTCTTTAGGCTTATATGCAATGTGAATTTAGTGTTTGAGTCACTTTAAATAATGCAGGAATGATAGCAGTAGGGCAGTTTTCGTTTACTTCTCTGTTTTCATGTGTAAGCAATGTATGATTCGCACAACTGACACTCATAGGACGAGACACTATACTATCTGTGCTAGCAGATGGAAACTCCTTAATATTTATCAGCGATATCAGCTTTCTGTCTGTTTATATTGCAGATCTAAGCATTTATTTATTTTTTACTGTACAATAAAGTTCGCAATGTAGATGTGTTTTTTAGAATGTTCGTATAGGATAACATCCTAGTAACAGACGATTCGTGAAAAAGAATGTCCGAGCCCCGCCAGGGGAGGGGACATTGCTTTTCAAGAATCGTCTGTTACGAGGATGTTATCTGACTTAAAATACAACTCCAGAACATTCTAGCCAGTAGATTATTAGTGCACGTGATAGATTCGTTGAAAATAATCTACTGATATAACAATAGAGTGACGTCACAGTTGTATTTTAATTTCTCATAAAATAATGATAACCATAGATGAATTAATCTTAAACTATGTCATTCATCGAAATATGTCATTTATAAAAATGTATTAAATTACAATAAATAATTATTTCTGTCTGAGTGCACTGCAATCAATAAATATTAGTTGAACTCGTCTAGCAAAGTACGCAGATCAATAATCATAAATCAATATATTTTGACAACATTTTTACATTACCAAATCTATGAAATTGACATTTAATCAATTATTGTACTATATTTACTTTCTGTTCAATCAAAATTCTTTTGTATGTTTGTCAGCTCGAGGTATTAACGCGTTGACAAATTTGCCTGATTGCCAGATAAGCTGAATTTGACTCAGGGCAGTGTTATGCATTTGACTCGGGGTTGTGTTATGCAAACATGACTATGCCTATCAGTTTACGCAATCACTTCATTTAATTATGTTCAGTTTATAAGTAATAATTCATTTGTTGATCCTTTTATCCATCCATATGTTTTTATACAATACATTGCAATAAAAATCTGACAGGAAAGAATATTGGATACTAATTTATAATAATTGCTGTAACTCATTGAACCAAAACAATCAAAATAGTGTACATTTAATATAAATAGTATCACTTTAGAACATTGGAAAATTAATCAAGACAAAGTTACTTATGAATAATTAATGAACATTTAATTAATAATTGATTTATATCTTATTCTCAGTGGTAATTTAGCTGCTTAGAGAAAAGTGTCAACTATCCTATTTTAAAGATACATTTTCTACAAATCTCTCAAGGATAATCCAGTTTGGGAGTTTTGAGTGTTTTTCTGTCATCAATAGCATTTGATTAGACACTGCTCTTTAGGGAATCTACGGTTGCCTTCAGCATGGAGAGGGTTAAATGGCATTTCCCTGTGATACTAGGAGTACCTGATGCAGACTTTATATTATTATTTTTTTTTGTTTTGTCTTGATTTAGAAATGTTCTCAATTTATATAAAATATTTGCCAATATTTTCACTCCAATAATTGATTTTAATATCCTTCATATTTAAACACTTGAATTTAAGGAATTAAATTTATATCAATATAAATGTGAAGGGCAAATTTAATTTCATTCTCCATATTAAAGAAGATAGGTAAAGAAGGGCTGACACTGAAAAGATCATCCTGTTGGTATGGTGGTTTCACTGGAGAACCATTTAACACATTGGTTTTGGTGTTGGATCTATTATTGACTTTGAAATCATTGAAACGATTCTAGGTATTTTACATCAATCATATTTCTGATTGCAACCTTTGAATACTGTATGTTCAAATGAAATATAAAAATCATGAAAAACAATCTCTAAAGTTATCAATCAGCTTTATCATGCACATAATCAATACAGTATATTTTCATGTTATAACTGTGAAATTAGATTCCATTGTCAACTGAAATGTGGTTCCACTTGATCGAGTTTCAACATGTTAAATAGTCC
>JAUTBR010144824.1:0-10249 GCA_032361205.1 Pseudorimula midatlantica
CAAGCATAATTAGTCTCAGATCGAAATTCGTTTGTCCGATTATACATGTTTATCAACTGTGATATTATGCCTTTAAAGGTTGCACGTATGCACACATCGATTAGAATCCATAGTTGATGTCTAACTATGCCTCATATTAACAAATGTATTTGGTTCTTACAACATAACCGCGGTTATGTCAAGTATTTGTATTCGACGTATTAATACGGACACGAGTTATACTCCTGAATCCATGTTAATCTTACATGGTTTATCGATTGACCCGTAAAGTATTAAAACAAAACAAGATGGCGGAACTAAAAGACGTCATTCTTGTCTTGTCCTCATTTAACTCTCCATGCTGAAGGCAACCAGAAATGGCCTAAACATCAGTACCTGTACCCAATCCAGCAGGGGGAGAGTTAATGTACAGACATAAGCATTGTCCTTGTTTTAGAGGGCTACAGTATGGCTTTATATACGACATACTGCAATATTTATTATAACCTACTTATTAAAGGAAAACATGTCCTTGAGGAACATGCTAGATAATAGGTATGTCATGTTTAATTCAAAAGGGCGTATTCTACCTTATTGAATGATATACAGTGAGTTAACCGCTTTAATTTCCAGGAAATTAATTGTCTGGATGAAACAAACTGGTGTTTGAATAACTTATTAATTATTGCATCTAAGCCTAGCTACAAGATGTATGGACCCATCTGTCATAGGCTACGTGATCTACTAGTAACTCCAATCTACTAGGCCAACTTCTGGCGGTTTCTAGAGGATCTAAAGCAATGCTACAGTTCGCGCAAAGTCGCGTCACGAACGTGACGTTACAACCTAGAGTGACGTCACGAACGTGCTATAGGACGGCCCACGAAGCACGAAAGCTTGTCTAGCAACAACTAGACATGCGCAATGACACTTCCGGGCTAAACTAGCGTAACCTCCCGAGGTAGGCCGTAGTAAACGGAGTTCTACTCTTTTCTCGGGGAGATGGTTTTGACTAAGTATTAATACCGGTATATAGGTTCCAGTTTGATATACATGTACTAACATGTACAGAGAAACAGAACGTGTACTGATAGATGATTCATTAACATACAGTTGTTTGCTATATTTCTTATATGATGTATACGTCTCTTTTTGGTTTGAACGATTGTTCTGTTTTAAATGTTTGCAATTTACTATATTTTATTTTAATTGTGCTTATGCAAATTTCTTTATTCATTTATTGCTATTACCATGCACAGTGTACTCAGTAGTAATTTCGTGTAATATTCAATATCCGTGTTTGTTAAATATGTAGTTATAATGTTTTGTAACATCCAACAGTAGACAATAATTCAAGTACATATAGTATTTATCCAAATAATACCGCATTGATTCAATCAGGAGTTAACAATGTATGTAAAATATACAGATGATGATAGTCACTTTCTCATTCTGGTTGTTCAGAATACCTGTGTATTTTACCAGCAATTCCCCATTGCCTAATGTTAGACTGTATACGGGTATTTCATGAGTTGTGATCTTGTGTAAGAGTTGTATAAATTATTCAAATAGTCATCTAACTAGGCTATAGTATTGTCAATATTACTGAGTGGGTTGTTAGATGATTATTACTAGCTACACATTGTATTGATCTCCTGTCTGTTGATAGTATAGGCTACATGTTGTTGTTCAATTTAATTACAAATATAGGTTACTTCATAAGTTGGTTGTCGAGCTTCTACTATCATTATTAACTCGAATTATTACGAATTTGTGAATAGTTCTATAAGAATATTTGGAAATTTATATTCAGATAGGTATTTTCCAAGTCATGTACTATTATTCAAGTGTTAATAATGACAGTACCATTATCTTGTCCTAAATGCATCATGGAATTTGGTCTCGTCACCCATTAACTTCATGGCACAATGAATGCTAATGACTCAACATTCGTTTCTTAAATGTGCTCAAATTCCGTCACAAACTACCGGATGTGCGAACTTGGCACATGTTTGTGTGGTATCAATTTAAGGAACTAATCATTAGTATATTTCATTTCCGAAATATGTGCTGTACGTGTGAACAAATTATCATCTCATAATGGTTTAGTGGTTTTTTTGTCCTTATGCAAAAAAAAAACTATCAGCTTAGTGAATAAAGCATATCCCTGCATATCTGATCTCTTCATTTCTTAGGCTAATATTGGTGAAAGTCCAGATAATGCCAGTTAACAACTTAACAGACATCTAGTGTGCACAAGAGCATAGTTCGCACTAAGACCACAAACACTGGCGAAAAGAAATAAAAGTCGTCATCACTTCCACAGTATAAGGTTCCATAACAATTCAATTTAAGATCATATTCCAAATGAGGATTATTAGAGATTTGGGCCGTCGTCGCTCGATCCTCCATCCCCCAATTTATCTCTCTCTCCCTCTACTTCTCTCTCTATATATATTTCTCTCTCCCTCTGTCTCTATCTCTCTCTCTCTTTTGTTCTTGTCTGTGGCTCTGTGTGTCTGTGTACGTATGTGTGTGCCTAGCCTACGTGAGCTCACTCTATATATTGGTAGTAAGCGCAGCTCGGAATTGTACCTTTGTCTGCGGGAGATGATGTTAATATTCCCATAGAGTATCATTTAAAACTAGGAATTCCGGTGATAGGCTAACAGAGGTCTATGACTTATAGTGACTACAAATCCAAAGAAAATCTTATAATTAATACGAAGGATCGCATCCTTAAATTTCTGTTCGATTCAGAGATGAATTATGTTCTTCAACATGGTTCATTGGTAATAAATCGTGATGCAACGTAAGGTACGTAAAAAAAGACAACAATCATGCACATTTCCCCTACACGCTTATCACCAAAATCAGTACGTCTATAAATAGAATTCGCTCCACTTGCAGCCGCTATATTGGTAGTAAGCGCAACTTGGAATTGTACCTTTTATTTGTCTGGGGGAGATGATGTTAATATTGCCATTGATCTGGACATGATGACCAAATTTGAAAATGTTGATGCATGCACGTGTCATGATAGACACACAGCACCACAAGTGAGAAGACATGCAGAGACTTGTAGAGAGGATCGTGAAGATTATTAGGCATACAATGACGTATATTTAGATCTTAGTGCATCCTCTTGACATACATACAATCATGTTTGTACTTTCAAAAAGCCTTTTTGCCGCTGTATGGTAGACACAATGTCACTGCATCCCACCGATTTAATATTGTTTAACTTCCGTTTTAAACTTCCGGTAAACAACATGAATCGTCGTAATTATTTTTGGCTTCAAAGGGACCCGATGTCGTACGACTTGGTGTAAATAGGAAACACCTTTAAATTTACCTCGTTTCGTTTCAATTTATATTGACTTAGTGAAAAAGTTTGTATTTATTGTCGTTATAAAAAGTAAAAAAACTATTGAAAGCTAGTGTGACCTGCAGAAAATGTAGCTTGTTGCCCAATATACTTGTATAGACAAATCAAAATGAATGTGCATACTTTCAGGTAAAATACGTTTGGCCATGAAATATGATAACAAACAGTGATTGTATGCCTTTAATGCCTCCGTAGCATTGGAAGGCTGTCAGATAAAGGTTAGGACATGCTACATCATGGAATATTCCACATACCTATCACGATTCACGTGTCAAAAATGTCATTAGATAAACAAAATAATTAGAAAGTAAATGATTTATTGACGTGTTATAGGTTAAATAAACATAACAACTATCTATAAATAAATAAACCAATCTATAAATATTAGATTTACACTCAATTGTCTATGAGAAAGAAATATACCAAAATTCCACTTCAGTATTCAGTATTTCGCATAAACTTAAATTATTACAGGCTAATCTAGTCTGGTATAGTTCATTCTCAAACCATTTGGTGATATGTTCATTTGGTATCCAGTAAATAAAACCTTGCTTCTCAATCCATGCTAAATCAGTGAAACTCCTATATAACACGTTGCATTAGAATGATAATAACATGAGTGAATGGGATGTCAAACCGTTAGTAATAATAATAATATATAAATATGTTGGTAGTTGTTGATTGTATATACATACGTTAACCAAACATATTAGTTGGCCACAAAGTGGTTAGTATTAGATTGAAATTGATAACTGCATATGTGGTTTTAAACAAAGTACGTTGTTATGGACACATTCCGATTTTAGCACGACATCCGTTAGGTAAACAGTCAACGATGTAAACATTCTGGAGTGTTAATATATTGCACAAGTCCGTTATCACAACAATCACTGCTTCCGTCGAAAAAAATAGTTCCGGTACTTCAGAACGAGCGCATAGATTAGTATGACTGTGAGAGGGTTAGCGACGCGAGTAATGAGGGGTTAATGTCCTACAAAACCACAAACTCAGATCACAGGAAGCCACGTGATCGGAGAAAAAAAATCCACATCCGGTTGAGAGAGTCTGCGCAGTGATATCATGATTCTTCCGGCTTCTCTTCTTCGTCCGCCGCCTGCATGAACTTCAAAAACTCTGGAAATAGTAAGAAAATGTTGTTTAATAATATTAATAGAAAGAGTAAATATTAATCAAATATTGGTTGAGACATGGTTGAAATTTTAGGGGATTTCCTAAAGGAGAAATTGTAGTTTTTTTAATTGTGGATTAGAGCCGCTTTCAAGATTCTTTCACTTACATCATGGCTTGTCAGATTAGGATAGGAGGAAACCCGCAACATCCGTAGTGCCGAGTCTTGCAGTAGACCTAAACCAGCTGATACTGACAGACCAAGGATGGACAAATTTGTCACGATCGCGTCGTTTAGTCGGAATCGTTTCTCGAAGATCTCGTTTCAACTAATAGCGCTCTCGTAGCGATCTCTTCTATACACGGATATTTAGCATTACGTGGATGCTATTTGATGGTCTCGTAGTGGATAAGAGAGTGTAGAAAAATAACGATAACCTGAACATACCTGTGGCCTCATTGGGAATTAATTGTGTACACGCTTCAACTGGTATATTAGCGCTACTATAACATAAATAACAGGCTTAAACGGTATCCATAAAAAAATTTTATTTTAATTTTATATTTGTTAATTAATTACGTTTTATTTTATATTTGTCAATTAATTACATATTTACTTATAGCTATGACTTGGTTGAAGATGTTCGATCTTTCCATGCATATTTCGACCAAAATAGCTACTTCCGGTGTATTTAATATAAAATTAAAATATTTTTTTTTATGGATACCGTTTAAGCCTGTTATTTATTTTATAGTAGCGCTAATATACCAGTTGAAGCGTGTACACAATTAATTCCCAATGAGGCCACAGGTATGTTCAGGTTATCGTTATTTTTCTACACTCTCTTATCCACTACGAGACCATCAAATAGCATCCACGTAATGCTAAATATCCGTGTATAGAAGAGATCGCTACGAGAGCGCTATTAGTTGAAACGAGATCTTCGAGAAACGATTCCGACTAAACGACGCGATCGTGACAAATTTGTCCATCCTTGGTCTGTCAGTATCAGCTGGTTTAGGTCTACTGCAAGACTCGGCACTACGGATGTTGCGGGTTTCCTCCTATCCTAATCTGACAAGCCATGATGTAAGTGAAAGAATCTTGAAAGCGGCTCTAATCCACAATTAAAAAAACTACAATTTCTCCTTTAGGAAATCCCCTAAAATTTCAACCATGTCTCAACCAATATTTGATTAATATTTACTCTTTCTATTAATATTATTAAACAACATTTTCTTACTATTTCCAGAGTTTTTGAAGTTCATGCAGGCGGCGGACGAAGAAGAGAAGCCGGAAGAATCATGATATCACTGCGCAGACTCTCTCAACCGGATGTGGATTTTTTTTCTCCGATCACGTGGCTTCCTGTGATCTGAGTTTGTGGTTTTGTAGGACATTAACCCCTCATTACTCGCGTCGCTAACCCTCTCACAGTCATACTAATCTATGCGCTCGTTCTGAAGTACCGGAACTATTTTTTTCGACGGAAGCAGTGATTGTTGTGATAACGGACTTGTGCAATATATTAACACTCCAGAATGTTTACATCGTTGACTGTTTACCTAACGGATGTCGTGCTAAAATCGGAATGTGTCCATAACAACGTACTTTGTTTAAAACCACATATGCAGTTATCAATTTCAATCTAATACTAACCACTTTGTGGCCAACTAATATGTTTGGTTAACGTATGTATATACAATCAACAACTACCAACATATTTATATATTATTATTATTACTAACGGTTTGACATCCCATTCACTCATGTTATTATCATTCTAATGCAACGTGTTATATAGGAGTTTCACTGATTTAGCATGGATTGAGAAGCAAGGTTTTATTTACTGGATACCAAATGAACATATCACCAAATGGTTTGAGAATGAACTATACCAGACTAGATTAGCCTGTAATAATTTAAGTTTATGCGAAATACTGAATACTGAAGTGGAATTTTGGTATATTTCTTTCTCATAGACAATTGAGTGTAAATCTAATATTTATAGATTGGTTTATTTATTTATAGATAGTTGTTATGTTTATTTAACCTATAACACGTCAATAAATCATTTACTTTCTAATTATTTTGTTTATCTAATGACATTTTTGACACGTGAATCGTGATAGGTATGTGGAATATTCCATGATGTAGCATGTCCTAACCTTTATCTGACAGCCTTCCAATGCTACGGAGGCATTAAAGGCATACAATCACTGTTTGTTATCATATTTCATGGCCAAACGTATTTTACCTGAAAGTATGCACATTCATTTTGATTTGTCTATACAAGTATATTGGGCAACAAGCTACATTTTCTGCAGGTCACACTAGCTTTCAATAGTTTTTTTACTTTTTATAACGACAATAAATACAAACTTTTTCACTAAGTCAATATAAATTGAAACGAAACGAGGTAAATTTAAAGGTGTTTCCTATTTACACCAAGTCGTACGACATCGGGTCCCTTTGAAGCCAAAAATAATTACGACGATTCATGTTGTTTACCGGAAGTTTAAAACGGAAGTTAAACAATATTAAATCGGTGGGATGCAGTGACATTGTGTCTACCATACAGCGGCAAAAAGGCTTTTTGAAAGTACAAACATGATTGTATGTATGTCAAGAGGATGCACTAAGATCTAAATATACGTCATTGTATGCCTAATAATCTTCACGATCCTCTCTACAAGTCTCTGCATGTCTTCTCACTTGTGGTGCTGTGTGTCTATCATGACACGTGCATGCATCAACATTTTCAAATTTGGTCATCATGTCCAGATCAATGGCAATATTAACATCATCTCCCCCAGACAAATAAAAGGTACAATTCCAAGTTGCGCTTACTACCAATATAGCGGCTGCAAGTGGAGCGAATTCTATTTATAGACGTACTGATTTTGGTGATAAGCGTGTAGGGGAAATGTGCATGATTGTTGTCTTTTTTTACGTACCTTACGTTGCATCACGATTTATTACCAATGAACCATGTTGAAGAACATAATTCATCTCTGAATCGAACAGAAATTTAAGGATGCGATCCTTCGTATTAATTATAAGATTTTCTTTGGATTTGTAGTCACTATAAGTCATAGACCTCTGTTAGCCTATCACCGGAATTCCTAGTTTTAAATGATACTCTATGGGAATATTAACATCATCTCCCGCAGACAAAGGTACAATTCCGAGCTGCGCTTACTACCAATATATAGAGTGAGCTCACGTAGGCTAGGCACACACATACGTACACAGACACACAGAGCCACAGACAAGAACAAAAGAGAGAGAGAGATAGAGACAGAGGGAGAGAGAAATATATATAGAGAGAGAAGTAGAGGGAGAGAGAGATAAATTGGGGGATGGAGGATCGAGCGACGACGGCCCAAATCTCTAATAATCCTCATTTGGAATATGATCTTAAATTGAATTGTTATGGAACCTTATACTGTGGAAGTGATGACGACTTTTATTTCTTTTCGCCAGTGTTTGTGGTCTTAGTGCGAACTATGCTCTTGTGCACACTAGATGTCTGTTAAGTTGTTAACTGGCATTATCTGGACTTTCACCAATATTAGCCTAAGAAATGAAGAGATCAGATATGCAGGGATATGCTTTATTCACTAAGCTGATAGTTTTTTTTTTGCATAAGGACAAAAAAACCACTAAACCATTATGAGATGATAATTTGTTCACACGTACAGCACATATTTCGGAAATGAAATATACTAATGATTAGTTCCTTAAATTGATACCACACAAACATGTGCCAAGTTCGCACATCCGGTAGTTTGTGACGGAATTTGAGCACATTTAAGAAACGAATGTTGAGTCATTAGCATTCATTGTGCCATGAAGTTAATGGGTGACGAGACCAAATTCCATGATGCATTTAGGACAAGATAATGGTACTGTCATTATTAACACTTGAATAATAGTACATGACTTGGAAAATACCTATCTGAATATAAATTTCCAAATATTCTTATAGAACTATTCACAAATTCGTAATAATTCGAGTTAATAATGATAGTAGAAGCTCGACAACCAACTTATGAAGTAACCTATATTTGTAATTAAATTGAACAACAACATGTAGCCTATACTATCAACAGACAGGAGATCAATACAATGTGTAGCTAGTAATAATCATCTAACAACCCACTCAGTAATATTGACAATACTATAGCCTAGTTAGATGACTATTTGAATAATTTATACAACTCTTACACAAGATCACAACTCATGAAATACCCGTATACAGTCTAACATTAGGCAATGGGGAATTGCTGGTAAAATACACAGGTATTCTGAACAACCAGAATGAGAAAGTGACTATCATCATCTGTATATTTTACATACATTGTTAACTCCTGATTGAATCAATGCGGTATTATTTGGATAAATACTATATGTACTTGAATTATTGTCTACTGTTGGATGTTACAAAACATTATAACTACATATTTAACAAACACGGATATTGAATATTACACGAAATTACTACTGAGTACACTGTGCATGGTAATAGCAATAAATGAATAAAGAAATTTGCATAAGCACAATTAAAATAAAATATAGTAAATTGCAAACATTTAAAACAGAACAATCGTTCAAACCAAAAAGAGACGTATACATCATATAAGAAATATAGCAAACAACTGTATGTTAATGAATCATCTATCAGTACACGTTCTGTTTCTCTGTACATGTTAGTACATGTATATCAAACTGGAACCTATATACCGGTATTAATACTTAGTCAAAACCATCTCCCCGAGAAAAGAGTAGAACTCCGTTTACTACGGCCTACCTCGGGAGGTTACGCTAGTTTAGCCCGGAAGTGTCATTGCGCATGTCTAGTTGTTGCTAGACAAGCTTTCGTGCTTCGTGGGCCGTCCTATAGCACGTTCGTGACGTCACTCTAGGTTGTAACGTCACGTTCGTGACGCGACTTTGCGCGAACTGTAGCATTGCTTTAGATCCTCTAGAAACCGCCAGAAGTTGGCCTAGTAGATTGGAGTTACTAGTAGATCACGTAGCCTATGACAGATGGGTCCATACATCTTGTAGCTAGGCTTAGATGCAATAATTAATAAGTTATTCAAACACCAGTTTGTTTCATCCAGACAATTAATTTCCTGGAAATTAAAGCGGTTAACTCACTGTATATCATTCAATAAGGTAGAATACGCCCTTTTGAATTAAACATGACATACCTATTATCTAGCATGTTCCTCAAGGACATGTTTTCCTTTAATAAGTAGGTTATAATAAATATTGCAGTATGTCGTATATAAAGCCATACTGTAGCCCTCTAAAACAAGGACAATGCTTATGTCTGTACATTAACTCTCCCCCTGCTGGATTGGGTACAGGTACTGATGTTTAGGCCATTTCTGGTTGCCTTCAGCATGGAGAGTTAAATGAGGACAAGACAAGAATGACGTCTTTTAGTTCCGCCATCTTGTTTTGTTTTAATACTTTACGGGTCAATCGATAAACCATGTAAGATTAACATGGATTCAGGAGTATAACTCGTGTCCGTATTAATACGTCGAATACAAATACTTGACATAACCGCGGTTATGTTGTAAGAACCAAATACATTTGTTAATATGAGGCATAGTTAGACATCAACTATGGATTCTAATCGATGTGTGCATACGTGCAACCTTTAAAGGCATAATATCACAGTTGATAAACATGTATAATCGGACAAACGAATTTCGATCTGAGACTAATTATGCTTG
>JAUTBR010144868.1:0-10242 GCA_032361205.1 Pseudorimula midatlantica
GATCTCTGGGTATTGTTGTCCTGACCAGGAAGAGAGAGAGAGAGAGAGAGAGAGAGAGAGAGAGAGAGAGAGAGAGATAGGGAGGGAGGTACAGATAGGTACAGATAGGTAGAGAGAGAGAGAGAGAGAGATAGAGAGAGAGAGAGAGCAGATCACGATTCATAGGTTTCTATAGGTTAATTTCCATGATTATGATACTGTAACATTTATTATGCGGGAAGTGTGCTGGTTAGTGCGCCATGGGAAGTACGCCGTCAGATATCTACGCTGGCTAGACTGGTGCATACTATTATGTGGTGGCGGTGCAAATCTTAATCGTAGTGGTATGTTGTTGCGCTGAACAGGAAGTTTTAATACTACTTGACTACTAGGATACGAACTTGTGACTTTAAAAAATGTGTTTTACTCTGTACGTACACTCTCTTACTTTCTCTCTTTCTTTCTCTCTTTCCTCTATCTCTCTCTATATATCTTTCTATCTATGTATCTATCCCTTAACCCTTTCCCTCCTCTCTCGTTCTATCTCTCTCCCTATGTCGCTCTCTCTCTCTCTCTATCTCTATATATCTATTGTTCTGCCCATGATGACATATAGGTACATGATGACATATATCTGAAAGTCTGAATGGACGACGCGTCATTAATGACTTACAGCAGCATATGCAGGCCTACGTCAGAAATGTCTAGCATGATTGCAAACACTTAGCATAATTTCTTGGAGACGGAAAAACTGAGACAGTGACATGTCTTAATCGTATTTAAGTTTATTGCGTGACTGAATATACAACTCCGTATTGTTTGCAGGATATTGATTGCAATACGCCATGCCTCTGATCTTGCTTCCATTGACTGGTTGAAAGAAATCTACGTCACTGCATTTGTCAGGGATCGTTCATTGTGTTTTATTTTTTTCAGGGATCATTCATTGCGTGTGGATGGCTGTTTCTTTCTAATGGGAGATTCGGGGCCACGCGTACAGGTCGATAGACCTACCATGTGTTTAGGTGCACTCTGCTTGAAATGTGTATAACTAATATAGTCAGGACGGTGAAGGTCATCATGAGTCGTAACTCTAACGTAACCTTAGATTTATTAGCCATAGACTACTAGTATGTACACCATTGCTAAGAGTAGAGCTACCGGTAGTTGTCTTATGGTTATATACCGTTTAACATAGGATAGCACGAGAGGGTTAACTACGGTTGTAAATGGTTATGGTAATGGTTATGGTTATGATTATGATTAAGGTTGGAGATTGGTCTATTTGAAAACCTTTTGCAGTCCTTTTTAGACTGGAGGCAATGACAAGAGATGCAGGCACATTTCTTGACTCATGCATCATAAGCGTGATTTGTATAATAAGATGAGTTAGAACCTTTGCGATATATCGGTTCATGTACCGTAGTTTAGGGTGCACCTGCACAAACAACTGCGTCCATAGTAGCATTGATGTCAATCCTAGCAATGGTGGTGCTTATGTGTACAATTGTAGTTACGATATTAGAGAGGTTTCGCAACGCTACAGTTACCATTTACAGATACGATTAGTTTGTGCGTATCCGACGTGTAGTTTCACGTTTTTGGCCGTCACAGGGAACACGGACTCTCTAGTCTTAAAGTTACGCCGTTTTGTACAAAAGAGTCCCACGTATAAGCCAATAAGAGCTACGACTCCCCCAGTTCGTAGCGCTACGATGGCTCCGAGACTAAGAAACTTTGTGAGTACGATGCCATGCTCAAGCTCAGATTGTATATGGGGACTTATGAACAAAACTTGAGTTGATCATGAATTCAAACTCAGAAACGTTTCGGGACCCGGTTCCAGTTCTACAGAACGACTTAACTCTAGTAGCGCTACGAGAGTCAGAACCCTATGTTAACGTATGGGAGTTACAACTCTATAGTAGGGTTACGATCGTTCAGTGGAACGGGTGCCACGACCGTAATGCTACGAACGAGATACGTAACTGAATTTACTTACGTATCAGTACTCATATATGCGACTTTCGTAGAGTTACGATCGTTCTGTGCATAGACTACAAATAAAGTCCCGTATAATCTATGTTCTGCGGAACCGGATCAAGTAGTCTACCGTTTATGATTTGGGACGTTACAGGTGGAAAATAATGAAGTTATATTGATGCTGTGTTGAACACGTTTCTATTATGGAAGACACGTCCATCAATGTACACTGTATGGTCACATAAACACAGTGTCAGTAATATAGGAACCTTACTGATTACTGGTAGTGGGGCTAAAATAAATATACATGAAACTATAGAACATGTTGGGGTATGAATACATGAGGCGACTTGTATTGTCCGAACTGTCCGAGCAAACAGTGGTGATGCTCTGCCAAACAATGAGCCATGGTCACGCCCTCTCGTCATGATCGGTGCGGACAATAGGGTGGACATACAGGACGAACGTTCACTGTGGGTGACCCATGCTCTTCTAACTATCCAGCGGTGACATACCAGACCGCTAGCCTCTATAGAATCTGGTGTCTTCAGTCAGCATCAAACCACGGTGAACTAAATCCATGCAGATGAAAGCTAGCCTGAACCCTTTTACTGTAGAGTCGTAGGTTTCCTTAACTATATGCAACACAAAATGTTGCTATTTTGTGGACTTGTTACTAAATATGTAATCCTTTTGGATTTGTGGTGTCGTGGTATTTGGACAGATTTGGACTGTCGTACATCAGGGGTTAATAAAGAATGCATGCGCGATGCAACATCTGGACTCAAGGATATTGTGTCTATACATTACCTTGAATTTCAATAGAACAGCCGTAGGCGCTTCGGTCTGATATTTCATCTCGGATTATTAAGACGGAACTCAACCCCGAAGCCCTTTCGTGAACCCCGCAGTACAATTCGCACCCCCGCGGAGCAGTAAACCCTTTCACAAACGGCGGATGAATCAGAACTTCTACTCTGCCGTGTATAAATTCCATCATGTCTGAATCGTCAAGTACTGGGAGTTAGTCATCTGAACACACGTCGATTTAGTCATCTGAACACAACGTCGAGGTCATCGAGGTCATCGATTGACGGACGTGGTACGACATACGGGTACTACTGTGAATTGACGGCAGCTCTAGTCTATGTATGGAGGGGTATATCGTAAATACATATACTTGTAAGTGTGAAAGTGATTCTTGAGGCATGTCCGTCACCCTTCCAACTTAATGGAGTGGCACAAAAAAACCTCGGTATTTACTGAGAGCGAACCAAGATATGCTTTATGTTGACATACGTTCATTGAGAATGATTATGGGTTCGGTGGAAAGTGAAACAGGCTTTGAATGAGGCGTGTTAAGTGAAGAAAGCATTCGCTAGCTCTACATCAACTCTATGGAATACTATATACTCTTTCTCTGTTTGACAGGTAATGTTTCCTGTATTTGGCCGGTCATGTTTCCTGTACTGTTGTATCCACACTACAATGCTGTTTTCTTCAGAGTAATCACACTGTCGATGTGCATGGTTTCCACTATCCATCAGCCTTAGATGACATATTATACATTCAACTTATCGGATAAACACTCAAACAACCAGATGCGTCGATGGATTAGTTGCAATGATAAATGAAACGAGAAAAAAACCCACATAAATAGTTCTAATTAATGTATTAAGCAGAACGTAAAATTACTTTCATGAAAACATACGTAATATAGGCCTACTTATATTGGTTGTGCAGATCAAGTTGAGCGTAATGCTAGCAGAATAATTCGTAGAAACGTTATTCTGATATAATATAAATACAGTAGTAATTTCTTTGGTAAATAACCTGCAAGTTGCTTCCCCAACACTGTTTTACATTATTTTACTAATTTTCCGAGTTTCTTTCTTCTTAAAGAGCGTACTCATATATGAATACATGGGCATATATATATATATATATATATATATATATATATATTACTAGTATACCAAGAATACCAAGAGACATATTGCTAGTATACCAAGAAGATACACATTGGCATTGCTAAAATACCAAGAAGATATACATTACTATACGGTACCAACAAATTGTAAGCTCAAAATATTATCCATGGCAGATTCCTTCTACGGTTGAAATACCTGGACAATGATAGATCACTTAACCGGACAAAACCAACTGTCCGTGTTTGATTGACAGTAATATAGTAGGTATGTGCTAAGGGTAATAGACGGACATAAAGTGGCAGTTGTAGTCGCGGTGGTCAACAGTCTCCTCATTGTCCGTACGTTACAAGCCTGATGACTCGGATCACGGTTAGGTAACGGACATGAAAGTCATTCAGCAGGAGACGTTCATCATCAGAGGGTTCATAAAAAAAACCATACCGGGAGACATGTTCAGATAGTCATTTAGTTGGCTCTTCATGAATCCCGGAAGTTTTCAAATAAATATTGTTTTAAAAAAACAACACACACAAAAAAAACATACCACGCTAATTGCCTCTGTTCATAAGCATTAACGTTTTGCAATAAATGTAATATTATTTCCTGGTGGGTGACTTGAAACTTGAACTTGATAGAGCAGAGAAGAAGCATTCATGGTGATTTTCAAGTTGCTATTACAATTGCCAAGGCGTGATAGGGTGATTACATTCTTGTAGGATCGCTCGTGACAGAGTGTAGTGTGGGTTAATGTACGTTGCATCATTAATGAATGTTTGTCAGTTTTGGTATTTCAATGGTTGTTAATGAAAATGGCATAATGCTCAAGGACATCGCTTGGAGACGTTGTTTACCTGAGATTCTGCAGGACAGAACCTCTAGTCACGTGACATGTGACGCTGTGATGTATCGCCGCCTTCTGCGAGGAAACTATCTACGTACCGCACAAATCGCACTGTCAACATGGTCGCTACTTCGTCATTCTGTTTTTATCTTCCGCTAATGTGAAGGTTATAGTGGCAACACGTTCGCATTATTTCGCACAGGCTCGAGTTAAACAAGTGTAGGTGGCTTGTGTTTGTTCTCCATTATCCTGTTGACACCGCAGCTTATACCACGCGTGGTGGGAGTCGACACCGGCGTCTACCATTACATTGCCACGACGTCTCTGCAACGTCTTCGTCTCTGAATGTGCGTTACATTCGTAGTCGTACCGTTCGATACAAATCGTAGTATTGGAGCCGTGACGAGAAACGTGATTGCTAAAGTTCTAGTTCTAGAAGGAATTATCTGTCCCAAGTCAATACGAAACAGGTTGCCTAGTATTAAGAGCGAGACAAACGAGACAAACTACCCGTTTACTGCAATGGCACAAGACTTCCAAATATACAGTTTCGAAACCGGAAAATTAAAACAAACCAAATGTAAGTCGGCGTGCGTTAGAATGCTATGTACAATATATATATACATGTAGATCAGAAAGTTTCCTTCAACACTTAAACTGTCACCTTTACATTCCCGAAATTTGAAACCATAACAATAAGCATACCCCAGTTATCGTTATAGTTATTTTCGTTTTGTTCATGTAGCCCACGAACAGTAGTCTGAACAATAGGATTGGAGAGCGACCTTCCGCCTTCATATATGTGCGGAATTCCTCACTGATGTGCGACCTCCTTCCAGATCGGCTAAACCTTCCAGGACCAACGTACAGAACGAACGACGAGTCTGATACGGTTTTCCGAGCTCCAGTACGTACTATGTCCAATCCTATGTGAGCACGACTCAGTGAAGTCGAGACTACAGTCACTGGGTTAAGTCCTAAGACTAAGACGCGATGGGAGTTCCCATTGTTGTAGGTAGCAAACGTTGAGCTTTTCAGAGATGTTCGTGTTCGCCCGTTGGCTTGTTCTTAACAGCCTTCTGAACTGCGTTAGACCAAGGCAAAAACGGGAGATATATAGGATCCCATGGGCTTGTGTCAAAGCACAGAGCTAGTGAACATAATCTGTATTTGTACATCTCACTAGACGATAAGCTTTCATGGCCGACATGTCCTCTGTTACATTGTGGAGGATAGCATACTGTCTGTTATACCGACCGTCGGGTCTGTGGCACGTCCAAACCAACACGGCACGGCTAATTCATGTCTGTGTTCAAGATATACATTAAAGTCTTATGCAACTTGCAACTGACGCATCGTTGTCAGCTCGATATTTAACCTGTATGTAACCTGTAAAGTATGGAAATACTAGAAGTTGCAAATTATATCGAGTGTAAATATACGATTAAGTTACCGATGCACGAACGATGTCCAGATCAAACATATTCAGACGTGCTTACTGATGATGAATTGTTATGATAGTTGATAGTAATTTCAATTATAATAATTTACTCAATGCACTTCATGTTAAATTATACGAACAGATCCATTTCCTAGTTGGCAACCGTGAAACTACCAACATTGATATGCATACAGGTATGAGTAAGCTGTCATAAAGGCGATCATTAAATTAATTGGAAACATATTTGATAGTGATAGTCATTGCCATCAACTATGAACCGGATAACTAACATAATTAGCTCCAGATCAAAAGGATACTAGTTTCCTGGGAAAGGATAGACTCGAACATTTGGTGCCGTGCTTTCTAGAATCTTCTGGAATTTCATACTTCAGCCAATCAACTGCGCGTGTTCCCAAGACTCTGTCTCGGCCAATCAGAGAACCGCTTATTCTGAATAAGACTCGTGTCTCAATCAATCAACAGCCAGCATGTTCTGTTCCAGCCTCTGGTCTCAACCAATCACACGGTTTCTGAAGTTTCATGAACCGGACTTTACTGTTACCCTTTCCTTGGAAATTAATCCGTATTCTCACTAACTATTACTGTTGAAGAGATTCGCAGTGAACAACACACGTTTATGTGTATTAAGCTTTTCTGTAGCTCCGTCCTTATAAACACAATACCAAACAGTAGGGTATACAAACGAATTACATTCACCCCTTGGGGTAACGGTTAGGCCAATTATTGCGCATTCCAGCATCAACCGATATTCCCCAGGAAAGATTCGAGATCCGTATTTCTCATTGTTTCGTTCCTTGTACACAACTTTGTGAAGTCGAGGTCGAACATAATGAAGTTGGTATCAAACATGGAATCGTGGCACGCGAAACTCGGGCACGCCTGATACGTAGATGCGTTTCTAAACTCCCCAAATATGTGAAGGCAACTGGAACGCGTGTAGACATAGAGTACCACGAACGTAGATAACATTCACATAGTAGCAACCATCAGTGTTGCTAACGACAGCTTGGACTGTATACTTCCCATGGAGTTGAGAAGGAATGTGAGGGCGCATTGATCCATTGAACGGGATAATAATAATTATAATGTGAAGATATATTTGCGCCATAAGCATGCTCATAGCGCTACATTAGTAGTAGTAGTAGTAGTAGTAGCAGTAGTAGTAGTAGTTCTATCATTATTATTATTATTATTTATATTGTTATTTAATTATAATTATTAGTAGTAGTAGTAGTAGTATGTTGCGCATTTAGCTTGCTTTTAAAAGTTGATATAGCGCATTATACGTTTATGTTGTTATTATTATTATTATTATTATTATTATTATGATTATTAACATTATGCACTTATTGGAATAGAAGTAGACTGGTAATAGTATCGCATGTACGTTACCTATATTGCAACATGACACAATTTGACGTGATAGTGATTGATACGTGTTGTTCTACAGTCCAAATGTAAGCATATTACACACTGTTGACTATACATGTCCTTGGTGGTATGACGCGAGCTATGTACATATAAACTAGTTCCACCGATCTATTAAATATCAACAATAATAAGTGGAAATATAATGCATGCCATTCACATTAATATCCATGCATTGTAAAAAAACACACTATATTTCAACTATTCCCGAAATGTTTATCAAAGTAGGAGATATTTACGTACATGTAAATAAATACATGCAATAAGTATAGACAATACACTGTAGCATTAATAATGCATGACAGAAATTAATGCGAACTGAAACTTATATTGTCATAGTTAACATTTCCCGGAGGCTTGTCGTCGTAATATGTATATAGTATACGCACTGCGTATTTCACCCCCTATCTTATCAATGGGAAGATTCACATACCTTCACTATTATTATCGTGTATATAGGTTAACCCTGACCAATATGTATAGTGATGCGGCTGTTTACTTTGCTACGCTATATAAACACGCTAAACTATATGCATATGTGAGAGTTATGTGAGAGTTATAGCCTATGTGCAAGTTCTTCGGCGATGACATCAAACATATACTAGTATATGATTACATTCAACGATTAGTATGCAGTGTCAACACATTCTGAACGACAGACGAAACCAGAAAGATCGTGATGTCATGGAAAGCATGGGCACCTGAACGATTCCAGCCAATTTGATACAGTGTGAAAAATGTAATTTAGCTTTCTAAAAGTTCTCCCAAAATACGACAAATTTGCAAGTCTAACTATTACGGTCCGTGCTTCCGCATCCTTCCCCTTCAAATAAAACACTTCCAGTACCCATACGAGCTACGGTCTTTGATCAATATCACCTGAACAAAATACCTTGGATGTTAATCACCTCCGCGAAATGAAACCTAAAGCTGGTCAGATTACACTTTTTGTGGTTAAAACAGAGACAAAGAGGGAATTAACATTGTTATAGATGTTGCCATTTATTTTTAACTATTTATCTTCAAAGTGAGTATATATATATATATATATTTATGCGTTTTGAATTAAGCGTATACATGAAATAAAAGCGTTTGCATTCTGATTCATATAAACTACTGGCCACTGCAACCTTTAAAGTCATGGCAGTGTCCATGTAAAGGTCAAGAAAAAATGTGAGCTCATACAGTGAATCGAAAGTTTAAATTCCTGAATGAAAATTCATTATGAAAGACTTACGTAACGTGGTCTGTGTGCAATCCAGTGTATCCCTCACTGTGTGTCTGTGCACGTCGAACGATGTGACAACGATGTCCGCGACGTTCCGACGTCGTTTCACGTTCCTCCTTTATCCCTACTGGGCGCTGTCTGAGCACTGCGCTACATATACACTATAGTTTGTAAGTATGGCCTATGTAAGCTGGACCGCCCCGTTCTCAGGCACAGGGCATACCTAATGTCGCGATGTGATTAATGCCCCACCTGAGTCGCTGTCACGGAGGGTCGCGGGCATTATAACACTGGAGGATGAATAAATAATAGTAGTTGTGCGGCTGCTAGTACGCAGAGAAACCGTCGACAAACAAATTACGGTTGTCACAGTCGGGATAAAATAGTTACTTCAAACATCCACGCTCCGCTCTGGCTTTTGAGATGACACTGGCTTGAAGACCACACGTCAGAGTTGTTTTGGTGAGAAACAGAGATCTGCAACGGTTCCGGGTGCTGGACAGACTGGGCGCGAAACGGATAAATGAATAAAAATCACAGGGTAAAGGAGTCTGACGGGTGAAAAATGATATCCAGTGAACAGTTCACAGACGACAGATTCCTCCCTACAACATGGTCACCCAAGCAGAGAATTTCCAGTTCACTTGAAAGACTCGACTCTTCAAAACGTACGTCCGAGTGCGTTCCGATCCCGCGACTCTTCTAGATAATGAAAATTCACTTAAGCATTTCGATAAAAGGCGGATATTATTGTTAATTGTAGCATATGCTGGGTGGACACAGAAGACGTAGGGCTGTCTTCACATTCCTCACAGGGGAATTTCTAGGCCAAATTCTCCAGTGCGTATTATAGTAAACAAAAAGAAATGGATCACGTGATTGTTACACCTGATAGTCTATGCCATGGAGACAAGCCACACGTTGCGCATGGCAGTGAGGATTTTTGTTTTCAAGTCGCAAAAAGGAAAGAAAATCGTAGTTTAGGAGTGATTTAGAGAGGCGGAATTGAAAGTCGTGTTTTTATTGCCGTGTTACGAGCTCCGGCGTGGAGGTTTCATTGGGCTTGTACGTGTCATGCTCCACTGCTTGGGGTATTTCATTGATGAATTAATGTTCTTGTACAGTGCACACTCTATATTACATTAAAGTACATCAGACAAAGCATGCGATCCAAAACGATGCGATTCAATTTGTTGAGTTACCAATATCCGGAATAGTTTTATACTAAACATGACCACGTTATAAATTTGCAATAAATCATCAAGGAAATCAAGGAAACAGCAGAAAATGATATACTTATTCATCGACCTAACATGGTATCTTCATCGTGACCAATTTCACATTCAGTATAACATGCAGCGACCACCTACATTGCACATGCGGAACATGA
>JAUTBR010144890.1:0-18710 GCA_032361205.1 Pseudorimula midatlantica
GCGTTGGCCAGCTGCATCAGCTGGTGGCGGAGCTGCTGTACGGCTTCCTTGTCTATGGTGGAACTGGACACCTTCGGGGAAGAGGTGGCCACCTTCTGCTGGGACTTGCGGAACACTGCCTGGTTCTGGACAGGCCCGATATGTGGCTTGCTATGGTGTGGGGGATTGACTGGCTGGGTTTTAGGAGGTTGTGGTTGTTGATGATGATGTTGTTGCTGCTGTTTGGGGGGTTGTTGTTGGTGATGTTGTTGCTGCTGGTGTTTTGGAGGTTGTTGTTGTTGTTGGTGATGCTGTTGCTGCTTGGAAGGTTGTTGTTGGTGATGTTGCGGTTGCTTGGAAGGTTGTTGATGATGTTGCTGCAGTTTTGGAGGCTGTTGTTGTGGAAGCTGCTGTTTCTGCCCCGGAGACAAGGACAGTCTATGCTGCTGCGACACATTCTGCTGACTGTGTTGGGTCGAGAGTGAGGACGTACTGGTCAGCTTCAACCCTGCTGGACACGGCAGACTCTTCGAGTCCACCGACACACCCAGCGATTGTCTATGACCCTGCACACTAGCAATAGCCTTCTTCTGCATTTCCCTGAGAGCCTCATGCTGAGTCGGGGACAGCTTCGGCGTGGCAAAACTGCCCTTGGCTTGCTGCTGCTGCTGGTTGCTGCTGGCTTGTGCCTGAGCCATCATGGCCTGCAGCTTGGAGGTAGCTTGTTGGTCTGCCGCGGATACCTGAGCTTTTGGGGGCAACTCCTCTTTACTCGCCATCAAATGTTTCTCGAACTCCGAGAAGAACGTCGTCTTGCGCGGACCCGCCTCCGGTTGCGGCGACAGTAAACTCTGCGCCGCCGGGAGAGGACTCTTCAACATCTCCGTCACCAGACCGTGCTTCGTAACGTCTTTGACCTTCAGCGCGAGCGTGGCCGCGCCCTGACTGCTGGAATGTTGCTTCAACTGAGGCTTCTTGTCTCCGGAGCTCACCACGCGCACTACTGCTGCTGCTGCTGTTGTTGTAGCTGCTGTGGTGGTGGTTGCGGTGGTGGAGGTCACGTCTCCCGTGCTGCTCTTCTCAGTGTAGTCCAGCAGCGCGGGAATGGCGGCCGCGGCTTGGGGGTCCGTCCTGTTGATCTCCTTCAGCATGTTGTCCACGTCAGAGATGTTCATGTAGTCCTCGAGGCGCAGCGACCCCGTTTCCAGGTCCGACCCAGAGCCTTCCTTCACGTTGTCCGTCTCCACCGAGTCGAAGATTTCTATAATGTTGTTGTTTTTCTGAGACATTGGTGTGGGTGATGCGGTTTTCGTGGGTCCTTGTAACAACTTTCTTGGTTTTTGACTGGAAATGTAATGAATCAGTTATTGTTTTACGTCACAGTAGGAATATTACATGACGAGTAAATGTAAATGTAATCAGAAAAATCTATACTTCATCTTAAGGAAACAATACAATATGAATGGTCTATGAAAATGTGTCAATCTAGAAACATTAAATTCAACAATAAGCGTCAATACATTTCTTTAGCGCAACTTTCGTCAGATTTTCACAAGAGAAGAAACTTACACATTGGTCCATGGTCCGTGAACAGACCTAGATTCTTTATACAACATCCTGAAAAATAAAGTCATCAAAATTTACAATGTATTATCTCAAATCAAAAACAAACAAAGATTATTGTTCTGTACTGTTTATTCCTTTCTATTCTTTCAATCATTTAAAGAAACAGAACATGTATATAAATATTGGTGCTGCCCTATAATGTTAAGTGCTATTGACATTTTGTGATAGTTTTTTTTAGGTCATTTTAACATAGTTTTAAGGACATCTTGACATAATTTTGAGGTCGTTTTGACATAGTTTTGAGGACATCGTGACATAAACAATGTGTACCATACCTAGTTTGCATCCACCCTGATGGCCATATTGTTCGGATCTCGGTATCTAGGAAATAGCGGATAAACTCCTCTGCCGTTTGCCCTTTCTGTCGCACTATGAACATCTTCATCTTCACACGCACAACGTCCAACAAAAGACTCCTGCATTGGAAAGCAAATCAGGTTCAGAGATGGACTTGGTGGTCAGAAAAGACATGGTCCGGATTCCTTGGCTTTCTCAAAGATTACCCAATGGAATTCTGAGAATTTACATTGCTGACCGGAGTGGATCATAGGAATGAATGAATGGATTGAAGAATGAATGAATGAATGAATGAATGGATTGAAGAATGAATGAATGAAGAATGAATTTATGATTTTAGGGCAGGTAGAAACCCACAACATCAATAGCAATGAATGTTGCAGTACTGACAGACCAAGATTGACGTCTGCATTGCCACTCTACAGACAGCGCATCATATCAATATCACATCAGAAAAGATCACTTTCGCGAACATTGATGCCGAGCCCCCGAGGATGGGATTTGAACACGGAACCTTTAGCTCTGAAGTGAAACTTTCTACCATTGCTACTAACATTCTCTACAACCTTAGCCATAGGCCACACCATTGCTAAGGCTACACTCAAGTTGAACTGTTTAGCACACGGCACACGGGAGACAAGGCTATCCTTTCACAAAGCTCTCTAATCCACTAAGAGACCATACCGCTCACTTTGTCAATAGCTAATACACTACAAAGAGAGCGCTATGGTCTCATAGCGGATAAGAGGGCTTTGCGAAAGGATACCCTGGCTGATTATATCTTGATTATGTCCAGTCAATGAGCGAGTGAATATGGAGATTAACGTCACTTGGGAATCTTTTACCCATTTGCAACGATGTCAACCGTTTCGTACATGAGAGGCCTGATAACCATGATTACATCCAGTCGACTCGAAGTTCCCACCTGACGCGGTCGGTCCATTCAAACTTCTTTCTGGGTCCCATGATTCGTTTCTTCTTATCGCCGTCGGCCGTCTCGTCGTCGCTCTCTGTCGACCCCTCCTCCTTCGCATCCTTGCCGTCTCCATCAACTTTCTCCTTGTTCTCTTGTCTGAAACAATGGCGGTAACAGAACCCACTCAAACCCTGACTTGGTCAAGAATGTGATCAGAACATAACGTCTGAGTACAGTCACAATAGTAATGAGGAAAATGGTCCACATTTCATTTTCCATTGTCAAATATGCAGCGAGTGAGTGAATATGGAGTTTAACGTCACTGCTGGAATCTTTCACCCATTTGTGACGAGTCAAATATGCAGGATTCCTGCGTTAGGTTAACCTCTGGTGGCAGGTGATAGGCATTGTAACAAGTAGAATGCAATATCAACAAAATACCCAAATAATTCGAATATGAGAAAATCAGCTGTTCAAATTATTAGAAAAATAGAAAAACTTGAAAATGATCAGTGTTCATATAATTAGGGACAATCAAATTGGTTGTAAATGAAATGGTAAATAAATAAATTATATTCTTTATAAATGATTTTTTTCAAAATTGTTGAAAGAAAATAAGTTATATAATATTAACAAAATTTGAAAAATAAAAATGGCCACGTTTGTATTTTATGGTCAGAGAAAAAAAATGCCGATAAATTATTAGAGGGGTTGAATTATTAGGGTACAAGTTTAATATGCAGATACATATTTAAGATACTTACCGCATAATTGCTGCCATCTGACTCTCTGCATCATATTTTTCGAGCAAAACTGGCATCAGTTCATTGACAGCTGAAGTGGAATGTGACAAACTAAACTCATTGCTCGCATTTGAAAAAAAAAATATGTGGAAACTGAATAAAGCTCCAGTAAAATATACAAACTTAAAATGGTAATAATCTATTTATTAAAGTGAATGAAGCTCCAGTAAAATATATATACATGTATTTGAAAATAGGTTTGATTGACTGAATTGGTTTTTCATTGCAGCTAAATATTTCACCCATATGTGACGATTGAAAATAGGTACCGAAAGATATCAAATATACTCAAAATTTTCAATTTTGTTTGCTATTTAACACACATTAACTATTATACACCAGGGTCTGTATAGTTTAGTTAATACATGGTTTAAGGTTTAGGTTTTGTGCATACCGACAGCAGTGTAACTTGTCGCTTAAACCTAGTTTAGCTTAAACTGTGATTTAAACTATGTTTGTGCATACAGACCCAGGGGATTTGAAAACAACACGCGTGGGGCATAACCGAACTATGTCCTACCTTCTTTCAGCTTGTTGATGGGGTCACGGAACAGGTCGTCTTGCTGCGACTGGCGAAGTTTCTTGGCGCGTTTAAGTAGCGTCTCCTTTCCGCATGGCAGGTAGCAGGACAGATGGGCGTAGATGGTGGTCCTGTACCCACATCTCAGCTGTCGCGACTGCATCTCAATACTGGTGGAGATACAAGCCATGTGTTAGGTCAAACTCATGGGATAAATCTACACACGGGTCGCATACAAACACATATACCTCCCTTGTTATGTTAGTAGAATTTGTAATGTATATGATTTAACATAGCACACAGAGCACTGTCTTACCGTGGATGGCACTTTCTACAAATACATATATTACCATTATTACTATCATTATTATTAGTAGTAGTATAGTGAATGAGTGAGTGAGTTATTGTTTTACGTCACATTGTGAATTGTTAACCCACATGCAATGATTTAACGTAGAATAATGACGGATGAAATATCCAGATACATTGATTATCAAACATTATCTCGATACTCACTCGAGAAGCAACTTATTCACATTTCCTGAGAAGAACTTGCATTTTCCCTCACGCGATTCTTTCGCAGCCTGAAAGTAGTAACTTAGAATTAAATTTGAATTTAAAATAATAATAAATTGGTACTAATAATTATTTTAAAATGTATTAGTCGTTGAAAATTTACTAGTACAAATGTATTACCAATATAAATCTCAAACCAATATAAACCAACTTAATTTGTGAAGCATATGAGAATTCACTTGCCCAATTCAACAGATGAACCAGTTATTGGGGTTTAGAGTCACTTTATAAATACTTTCACAAATATCACGACATGTCAGTTTAGGGCAGGAGGAAACCCGCAACATCTGTAGTGCTATAGTGCTGAATGTTGCAGTAAACCTGCAAGCACCGGCTGGTACTGATAGACCGAGGATGATATCTGCATTGCCACTCTACAGATAGTACATCCTACGAATATTGAGTCAGAAATGTAACTTTTGCAAACATTGATGCCGGGCCACCGGGGTGGGATTTGAACTTGGGACCTTTGGCTAAACGTTCTACCGCTGCACTACCACCTGCTAATTGTTTTATTGTGGTGATGGTCTACGTACCTGTTTTATCATGCTGATGGTCTGCTGGAGTCGGTCTGGGAGACCGGCCGGCATCGGGATGACGGTTTCTGGTCTCTTGTCATCGTCACCCTCTCGGCTCTCAGAGTCATCCTTCAGCAGCAGCTCGATCGTGGAGCCGATGTTGCCGTGGTCATAGGGGAGGTAACTCTCGTCGGTCATGCTGGTATCACGGTTGCCATTGACGGCGTGGGTGGGGGTGGAGGTAGACGCTGTCTGCTGCTTGAGAAGCTCTGACACAGTCGGCGACATCTTCTTCCTGAAACAGATACAGACGTTCCATACATCAGATTACATTGCACATTAATTCCACTTCTTTTTAACATTATAAAAATACAGAAGAAGACATTATGTAATAGCATTATATATTTGTACTTGACATAATCGAGATGAAGTTTTCAAATGAGTATGAATTATATACATATTTGCCAACATATTTACTTTTATTCTAATTTCATCAAATAGCGTACACCTAAACAAGACATGACACTCGTCTTCAAGACAATGATACATTGTGAGGCTAAAAATCAATGTTGACATACTTGAGTTTGTTTTTGTCCAGCGGTTTTCTGCCTCGCTTCACGACGATCTTCTCCCCATCTGGACCAATCAACAGCTTCTTCTTTCTCTTCTTCTCCCCATCCAGCCCTTCTTTCAACTTCCTCTTCTGAGAAACATGTGTCAAAATGTTATTGTGTGCAGGTGAAAAGTCAGCCATTTTTCTTAATCCATTATGTCAGTACATGTCTTATTGCTATTTTTTAACTTTTACAATATTACTCATTACATGTAGTATTGTCACAAATTATCACAAATTATCTCCCTTGGAATATATGATTACAGTTACTGGTAATGCAGGTAAGATTCAAGTAGTCATCTTACCTTTGTATTTTGCTGTTTAACTTCAGTATTAACAGGAGTATTAGAATCCGAATCCGATTCAATTGTCTGAAGTAAAGACAGATTCATTTAAAAAAATTGAATTTGCAGACATCAAAAATAAAAAATAATAGTCGAATGAATACCTAATAGTAATAAATCTTAAATCTCTTTCACCATTTTCGCATTGTAATCTATAAAGAAGCGAGCCCTCCTAGATCATAGGCCATGTTCCCGAAGCTATTGTATATGCAACAACATTGTTAGTCTTTCAATGAGGAAAATTTGCTTCTTTCGGGAGCATCACATTTTCCTCTACAAAGACTTAATCATGTTGTTACATATAGGTTACCTTCGTGGAAGAAATGTTTACTCGTTAGGGATTACCAAATGTTCGTTCTGAACTCTACAAGGGCATATAGAGGTGCCACCAGCTGGTTCAAAGGTTAATCATACCCGCATTTTCCTCTTCTTCTTGACGGGCACGACCTTGGAAGTCTTCTGGAAGTCATCTCCGGAATCCTCCGAGGCATACCTGAAGTCCAGCACGCCGGAGTTGATGTAGAAGCCCCCTAGCTTGGTTGTCAGGCAGCGTGGAACGATCTCGTCGTACTGAAAACAGTGGGACATTCTCAGTACACTGACTCAATTATTGCTTTATGTCAGAGATACCACCTATCTCAGTACAACTTTCAGTTGGGGCCTGCCTGTTGCATGACACTCTTGTGGGCTACAACTATTGGAACGTCAACGCTTTCTATTGTGACGGAAGCCCAGTTACAACTATTGTAGCCCTACAAGAGCAGGGGTTAATACTAACGCTAGTCCTATAACCAATGGCTAGTGGTTTCTGGCTCGGACTAGTAGAATCCTTGATCTGGTAGTCCCAACCCCGAGATTACGAAACTTTTCTGAGTACGATTTCCTACTCAACTCAGAAGTTTGTTCATAAAACGTCATGTGACGTCATAGCCTGAGTACGTTTTTGTGCTCAGAAAAGTTTCGTAATCTCGGGGCCTAGTCTTTTCACCCCCACTAGTCCTGTGCAGCTAGTGCTCATTTAAGTTAATATTAACCACTGCAAGAGTGTCGTGCAACTGGCTCCTGTTCAGAGTCAGACCCAATGCAATTTCCATTGATTTTCTAGGGCTGCAACAATTCACCAGATCACTGATGCATCGCGATACACTGTTTAACGATTCGCGTATCATATCGTGAGGCTACATATCAATACAAAATGATACAGATGTGAATTAGATTCTGATATGAATAAATGCACTTCACTGCAGTGAAATCTGTACAGAACTATATAGATATTGTGTTCCTAAATATATGCATATAATGTTGATTATTCAAAATCATAGGTTTGTCTAGAATTTGTTGTGAACTTGCGTAAAACAAAAACATCTAGGTGTCATGTTTTCGTTCACTTTCTCTGACAACTGTATGCTAACCATGTGATGGGTAATACTAAGAAAACAGTAATTTATCATGTTTATGTTGTCTTTTTGATAATTGTCTTCATGTAAACTATCTAATCAAATAAGTATGACCTTAGGGAAATATTACGGGGGGGATATAAAAATAACATCAGTGGAAAACTAAGGACAATATCAGGGAAACACTGATACTTACGGCCTCCGAGTTGTCGATGAAAGCATCAGTATCATCGTAGCCATCCCCCAGATCTACCAAGTCACGGACACGATCGCTGGGGCGACCCTTCTTAGTCTTCACCTTGGGACCCTATTGATATAGTAACAATGTTAACCCTGGTTAACTGACAATAACACACAGGGAAATCATCTTCTAGAGCTCTATGTTGGAACATCGACTGAAGACAAATATTATTCCACAGACACTAAGTTGACACATTTCTGACGATCACATAACAATCAAATGTGTGGGAATCAAGAAGTATAATATCTTACACTTCAAACATTCCATTATTGTCATGACAATACAATATAGATGTTAATAAAATCTCTGAAAATCAAAACAAACAAAATAATAAGACATTTAACATTGCAGATTTTCAACTGACCCCTGCACCCACTTAAAATTCGAACACTGGTCGGCAATAAACAGATAAATGTCAGTTCAGCTAGCATGATGAAATTGATTGCGCTGGAGACAAAGATTATGATATGATGCAATATTGCTGTCAAAAAAATAATGAATACAGACATGTATGGATACGTACATATTTGTCCTCAAAGGCCTTCGCAATGGCCTCCAACTTTTCATCATCCTTGTCATCGCCAAACGGATCCGGTTCTACGTCAGCGGTGTCACGCTTCTTCCTCTCCAACTGAAATACACAACGATCTTACAGTTAACATGGTTAATAATAATAATAATAATAATAATAATAATAATAATAATAATAATAATGTGCATACCGTATTTATTTTGCTAAAACATTAATAATAATAATGATAACAATAAAAAAAATAACAAGAAAGAAAAAGAAAAATTTTTGGGGGGGGATAATAACATTGCCCCAAATTCATAGCACTACATTATTACACTGGTCAATGTGCGCTCATTTCACCTCCTCAACTCCCAGGAAATCATACACCCCAAGCTGCAATAGAAGGTTCACCATTCAACAGTTCCATCTCATCCTACCGAGTACCCATTCCCAGCTGGGTGGACTGGAGCAGTGTGGATGTAAGAACTAAACAGTGCCACTCGGGAGTAGAAATAACGCCTGCCTGTGGGCCAAAGGCTCTTAAAATCATTGTCGGGCACGCCAACTTTATTTCTAGCGTGGCCGTTTGGCCCTCTTGATTTTCAATCGTACGCTGGTTTCTTAAAACTGCTAAATATAAACAAATCAGTTCATAACGTACACATATACATAATCACACACTCACATGATGTTTATTGGTATCGCATTTACCTCTAAAATATAGAGGTCGCAGTAAATTAGTTACAGATTAATTTCGTGATTTACAGTATCTTACCAAAAGATTGCAACAAATTGTCAAGTTGTAAACTCAAGATCAATACTATTAGCCAAATATATCTGGTTATATCAAACAAAGCAACAAAAGTGCATGCATGGTTGTCAAGGTAAAAAAAAGCAAATATAATTTCCTATCTATTCATCATGTTTGCGAACATATCTCGATCATACCGTCTTGATTTATTATTTTTCGTTTGGGATCATATCTCGATCATACTGTCTTGATTTATTATTTTTCCAGCATGCTTTCACAAAAGTTACACATTTGAATCAAGCCATGATAAACTTAAAGTATGATTTATTAAAGTATAAGATTTCAAAACAAGTGCATTATATTTATCTGTTCATTTCAATTATTAAAAATACAAAAAACATGCATGTAGTACTGTAAGGGAGCGCTCAACGTCTCGGCAAAGATCGAGAACCAAAGAAACAAAAACATCGCCATATACAGTGTCTCAGATGCCCAACAAGATGTTCAGGACAATATCCTAACAAGTCTTTTAAATCTCGGACATTTGTGAAAATAATTGGACATGGTCTCTGATAAATTCGGACATTTGCGAAAATAATCGGGCATTGTCCGATGACGATCTGAAACACTGGTATAATAATATTATAAATACATGTACTGTGTATCCACAAGAGTTCAATATTCTAGCAGGAGAGCCCAGAATAACTGAACATCTTCACACATCACATACCGACCATGTCGACAGGTAGATACTTATATTTATAAGTAGCTTATGTTTTTATGACAAGGAACAATGACATGATATTTATTGGTATCGCATTTACATCTAAAATCTAGAGGTCGCATTAAATTAGTGACAGATAAATTTCGTGATTTACAGTATCTTACCAAAAGATTGCAACAATCTGAAATTATTATATAATACACTGTCAAGTTGTAAACTCAAGATCAATACTGTGAGCCAAATATATCTGGTTATATCAAACAAAATAACAACAAGTAAATAAACATAAATAAAAATAAAAACACACACAACAAAAACAATTCCATAATTTCCATTCTATTACAGGAAAAATATCCAAACAGTGAAAATAAAACTACTCCATCTATTCATTAATAATACATCTCCTTTCCCATATATACCCAGATAGTAAACCTGACGGCCAAAAGACATTGGTTTGTCCAGCAGATATAAATAACTTCATAACGACATGACCAACCAATCCGAAATCATATACATCATTATCAACCGCTTTTTCGCCCGGCTTTGTTATGTGGGTTTGTTTTACAATGTCATTGAATATTCCTTACATTCTAGCAAACAAAAACAAAATCATATTTAATAAAATCAACACAAAAAAATATTCCTTTATCCTTACATTTCTAACAAACAAAAACACATTTTAATAAAATCAACATAAAAAACAACAACATGTATTTGCTAATTGAAACAAATAAATGAAAACTATGACAATAATCTAGAAGAGACAGCTTATAAATATGTTTGCATCCAAAATACTAAATACTTTTAATAAATTACACCGAAATCCACATTTTACATTTCCCCGCACGTGTAATACAAAGCGCGTGCATGTGCGATATGGTAGCACGCACGGCAAACACGAACCACCCACAGATGGATCTGCAGTGAGAGATGCGCGCACCATAGCTAACGCGCTTCCATAAACCACCCCCTACACTCCAGTAAGCCAACCCAGCGCTTTCCGCGAAGCTAGTCTGCGGTGACCTTCCGCGCGCGAGTTCACACAATCAGCCGATAATCAATAATCAAAATCAATACAAGACTTACAAAGGATGAGTAAATATCAACACTCATCGATAGCGCACGCATATATGCATTTGTCTGCAGCGGCGACACGCCGCTAATGCAAAGCCGATTGCTCTATAAATAGCACGTGACCTACTACGGCTTACACGCTAAAGTAGACTTGTCGATAAAGTCATCGATTTAATTTACATATTTGATAAGTTAGAATTTTAGAATAATTATAATTCTCAACCAGAACTGTATGAAACTTTGTCTTCATATATCACAAACACGTAAATCCAGAACAAAGATAGCAATGCCAAATCTAACGATAAGTCAAACGTGATGGAAGGGATGTGAAAACTTCACAACTCTTTTTAAAAAGGCCAATTAAATTTATAATCACATCATCGTGCAACGACACTTCACGAAATTGAGCGCATCTGCTAAACAATCTACAAAGCTGCACGAACACCAATAATAAAGTTTTGCAATATTAGGAGGGCGATGTTTCCGTATAAAACTGTCCCCGCATAATGTATGAAAATCTTGCAGCCGGGCGTCTGGGCTAGGGAACTATACATGTGTCCTTGCCCGTGGCCGATCATGGCAGTCGAACCACAACCTGCCCTAGCTCAGAATAATGCTTAGCTCCATATTTCAACAATTTTACAATAAAAACACACATTATTCTGTCGAAAACACACTTCAAAACTCCCCGTATTCCAATGACAGGAATGCGATTTTGGTGGTGATGTTAGAAAGTGAGTGCATTACTTTAAATGGGGGATGGGATGAGGGAATAAGTTGTAAAAATTTTCCTAGACTATTCTACCACAGGGTTGATGGTTCAAAATGGCGAAGCAGTGTATCTGGCTGTTTTCTATGCAACTTGAGAACATTATCGCTTCTACTAGCCGACGCTCGGCCATTTTCAAGCACATTTTATCAGCAGTTGGGTGTTCAGGGTTTGGAAACATCAACTCCATACGTAATGGGGGTGACACGGAATTCCCTAAAATACTCTTTATATGAAACTTAGATATATGTGAAGCAATATATCAAATGAAAGAGGATTAAATAAGCTACTAGTTGTGATATTTTGGGATAGTTTAGATTTGACTTACCACAGCATTTTTCACTAAATCTGTGTAGGAGAACTCGGGACACGTCGTCTCTGTTGATTCCTTGAGTGACAGCTTGAAACGCTCTGCTGTCGGATAAGCTACTTTCTGTTTGGGCTTCTGTGTTGGTGTAATCGTTGTGAATTCCAATCTTTTTGGCTCGGCCATTTCGAATAATAACTAACTCCATCGATTATGTCGTTTTAACAGAGAATCATCGAGTCCAGACATCACAAAAATGCCAAATCTGCCGCCATTTTGTCACATGTGTGACGTCATATCGTAGTGACCTTCCCAGCTGGGCGGCACGTTTGGCGAGTTCATATTCATATAGGGGTTTGACAAGCGACGTGCACTTCTGATGTTGAGTCACTAGGGAAATACAACATTACCTGAACGTATTTTCTTTACTGAAACGATATAAATGTATTACAATGTTTATATGAAGAAAAACATTTGCATTTCTCCCGATAATCTAAATTATTTAAAGTAAGACGTACCTATGACCTAATAATGAACACGTCCCAGAGGATTTCCCCCTGTTCATAAACGCCACAACATGGAGGAAGAGGATCTCACATGACATTGTCCAACTTTGTAGCATTATTTACCTCAGTTGTAGGTAAGACAACTACATGATATCATTCCAGGTAGTCACAATAAACACGTAATAGCCCACTGGTACTACTTATTTAGATATTGTTCAAGCCTTTGCCGTAGTTTTATTATAATCGATATTCAGACTGAATGAGGCGGCTGTAATTTGCATTTTTAGATTCTAGAAATATTCAACTTTTTTTCTTTCTCCGCCGTTCATCTCGAGCGGGTCCGTGAACTATTGCAATGGTCTAGTTGATATATATTCTTACGTTAGGAGGATAATTCAAAATAGCTGGAGTATAGGAAATGGACCTTTTAGCAGTTGTTTTTCCATATTTAGAGTGAAGACTCGTCACACAGGTCATCCATCGTCAGCGTAGGCCATGATTCCTCCAGCCTCCACAAACTACTATTATTCAACATACGTGGTGGATTTCTACTGTGTATTAACGATAGCATAATCAACTGTGGATTATGTATAATTCGACGATTGTGACGTCGTCGCAAGACAATGACTTTGCGTCATGACTTTACGTCACAGGCGAACGAATGCTCATCAGCGGACTGTCGCCGTCCCTCTAAATCCAGTCGTTTTTTTTGTTGTTTATCATGATTCATTCCAATAAAATGATTATGTTGAATAATTTGAATAACCCTCTCGATACGAGTGATTACGGAAAATATGCTCGGAACTGTGAACATTAATTTCACGAGGGACATATTTTCCGTAATCACTCGTATCTTGTGGGTTATTCTCTAATTTTATAATAGGGCAGTGTAAAAAACTCCAACAAATTAACCCCCTCTAGTCTACTGATAGACAACCTGAATAAAGGTCGTATTGCTATTTGCTTCGTTATGTCAATGCAAGGGGACATAACTCAGTGGTACGACTTAAGAATATAATACCCAACGGTAATGTTATAGGGGACATAACTCTGGTATAACTTGAAATCATTCTTAGATTTGTGATGCATCAAAGACAAGATAAATAGCAGAACGTTCCGCTATTTCATATATAATATATTTTTTTAGTAACTATCGAGTGTTGGGGATCAAGTACATAAATAAATAACAACTTTTTCGTGGGTAAATCAAGCGTAATTAGTCTCAGATCGAAATTTGTCTGTCCATTATCCAGGTCTATCAAGATTCATTTTATCGTATTTCTAAATTCGCTACATCACAGCATAGATTTTAAGAGACCAGAATAATAAAATAACATCAAATAACGGTCATATACGCTAGTTACTGCTGTTTGCAATCGGCGAATATAAAACTCGCTCGGCCTTCATAATTTTACTTACATTTTAGTTACGTGTAAAGGGGAGTAACTCTAATTCATACGTGAAATGCAACACTAGTGAAAACATTTTGTTGATACCCTGATAACGTATGGTGTTCTGAGGAGTGAAACATCTTGATATTAAGCACGATCTATTTATTACGCGCGCACACACACACACACACACACACACAGAGGGTTTAGAGGGTTTATTTATTTGACTTACTAATTTAGTAAAAATATGGGACTCCCTTTTTCTAACTCGGGACGCAAAACATATACCACCATGTGTCCCCGGGACTGGTAAAAATTGAACCCTAAGTGAAACCCTGCATTGACTATCGGACATTCGGTTTGGGCCACATCCGACCAAAATTAAATGTCCGATAGTAAATGGGGCCATTACCACGACATTTAGCTATTTGAACTATGTTAAAAGCAACTTACAACTGCTATTAATCTTCACATAATACTTCATAAATTAATTTCTGGGAGTACCAATATCACAATATTTGAAAATACTCCTTAAATCAAAATCTTGCCCTAGCCTAAAAGTGAAATCCCATCTCAGGTCGAGATTTTGTCAGGACACCGGCTCTAGGTTACCTCGTAGAATCTCAACCTCAGGCCCCGAGATTACAAAACTTTTCTGAGCACAAAAACGTACTCAGGCTCTGACGAGTTGAGTATGAAATCGTACTCAGAAAAGTTTCGTAATCTCCGGGCCAGGTGTGAAGTACTCAGGTGAACGACAGCAAAATCTCCACCTGCAGTGTGCGTTTGAAAGTGTTCGTTGTTCTTTTAATCATTTGCAGTTGTGAGGTACAGAGTTAATCCTTGATTGATGACACTTATTGAGTCTTCTGAAATGCTTTATGTGACTCATGTGAAATATGTGACTTACATGCATACAGATTAAGGTATGGCCAACACTCAGTTAGAAGTAAGATACATTCCTTCCCAGAAGGGAGGGAGATTGTTATGCTTTCATGGCCATCAGTTCACATGTAACAAAACTAAGGGTGATTGGTGGTCATGGCAATGCATTGTTAGGACTTGCAGAGGCAAGAACATTGCCTGTAGTGAATCGTGTTCGAGAAACATTGCCAGTTCGTGAACATTGCCTGTACAAAGTGCTCCTATTTTCTATTTTCCTTGAGTCATGTACACTGCTAATTTATGTTATGTGCTCCCCGGTTGAAAGTTTTATCTGGAGCTCTGCATCACTTTATTTGAATCCACTGTCATTTTTCATGTACCTGATGATGGTAACTGAGACACCGGGCAACATTTGCAAGTGTCTTCATGATGGATACTCTGTTCAGATCTTTGATAGGTGTAAACAATTCTCTGATAATGGATTTGGATGACAAAGAGAAAGTAAATGTTTAACTCAAGTTTATCCCTAAACCATCAGCAATGTTTGTGACTATGCCTTTAATACCCTTCACTGAATCACTGCCATATTTGTGTATTTCAGGTGTCAATCTGACTACTTTTGAAGATAAGAATATCCAAGTCTGAGAATATTGGCACCATGGACGTATCAACTATGAATCCTGAGGGCACGGGAAACTTTACCTCGCATTCATCTATGTCCTTTCATATGGACAGAGGCCGATTAGTCTGCAACCAATGCAACGGTTACTACCCCAATCTGGTCCTGTTTGAGAATCACAGCCACCAAGACCTGCCAGGTGTCCAATCCCAGCAGCCGGTCCGAAGCGGTCCCAAGTCGAAACACGTCACGTTCAGCAGCTACTCCAATGACGACCTGCAAAAAGCATTTCATAACATGCCCGAGTTAGCCGGATGCTGGATTCAGAACGGCATGTACTACTGTGGACAGTGTGGCAAACAATTCGGCAACCCGTACATTCTCTTCAGTCACAAGATCCTCCATCCAAGTGACAGAGTCCTCAGAAACCCGTCCCGCACCAAGTCCACTTCCACTTCCAAAAGGCGGCACGATTGTCACGAATCTGGCACCTCGAGCGATGAAGATTGGACCGAGGTCTATCCCTACCGCAAGAAGGTGGAGTACGCAGTGACCGTAGAGAACGTGGCTAAGCAAGGGAACCGCACTGTTGTGCACGTGACCGAGGACGAACACGTCAAGACTAAGTTGACCTCGGGGTTCGCACCGGATCAGGAGGACAATTCCGGTCCGACCATGGTGATGAAGGCGTGTTACGATAGCGACAGTGATGACAGCGGCAAGACACTTGACTGTCGGGTCAAGAAGCAACTCATCAAAGCTTTCTCGACCAGAAAGAAATATCGCAATAAATATCACGAAGCGATTAAAGATACAGCATGGCGGACGTATGTGACAAAGAACGGCACGCCTATGGATGAGCTGTGTAAAAGGAAGCGAGGTCCAACCCCTGGGACCAGTGCATGTGGCGAGGAACCTCGGAAGCGTCACATTACAAATCCGGGCATCGAGAAAGGTCTCGTCTTCACAGACATGGATGCCGAGGTCATGCTCAAGGTCTTCCGGAAGCTTCCGGGACTTGGGAATTGTTCTGTGGACCACAAAGGTCACTTCAAGTGCGACAAGTGCTGTTATTCCTTCGAGAACCCGTACTTGCTGTTCACACATCGCTTGCATCACGTGCTGAGGAAGGCTCCAAATGGCAACACGGAGTCCAACCTGGTCTTGTACAACATGCCTGGACTGGAGAATTGCAGGCTGGAGGACGGGAGGTACCACTGCGACGGCTGCACCGAGTACTTCAGCAACCAGTACCTGCTCTTCACTCACAGGATGAAACACGCAGATGCAGATGATGAAGAAGACCCTGGTACGACCGCAGACATCCAGATTGACGACTCGCTCGACATCAGGAACATGTTCAACAGCAGTTCCTTAGATAAATGTCAAGTCTACAGAGGCAGATATCTATGCAACGAATGCGCCGCCGTCTTCAGGAATCCGTACTTGTTGTTGAACCACAAGGTTCTTCACAGGAAGGGTGGAACTGCAGCAAGCGTGGGTTCTGCTCCACAGTCGGAGGATGCGGCGGGCAATGTGTCTGTTGACGGCCCACAGCTGAAGGTGACTTCTGTCAGTGTTCTCGATGTCGAGAACGACAGCACTTCTACTACGATGGACGACGACTTCTATGAATGCAACTTGTGTGAGCTGCAGTTTAAAACCATGGACAGCCTCATCAATCATGTGAAAGCTCACATCAAAGAAGAGGACGCATCTGCCGATGCAGCAAGAGAAGTGACTCAAGGTTCTCAAGGGGAGACTAATCCTATTTCCAAAGGGGAGACTAATCCTATTTCCCAAGTGCAGACAATTCCTAATCTTCCTGCGGAAAGTACACAAGACGACTTTTCTAAGATAAAAATCTACCATGGAATACCTTCACTATCACATGAAAGAAATGAAGAAATGCCTATTTCTAAAGATGAGACTCCGACAAGAAAAGTCTACGTTATGGGTCCAAAGATTGAGCCAATAAGAGAAGCAACTCCTAGTGCTCAAACAGAGACGGATCCTATTTCTCAAGAGACATTTGCTATGTCTCAAGGGGAGACAACTAGTTCTCCTTCAGGCGATTCAAGCCTTTCAACAATAAAAGTCTACGATAGAATACCGAACACAGATTCAGTAAGGGAAGTAACTCCTAGTTCTCAAACAAAGACAAATCCTATTTCTCAAGAGGAGACAACTCCTAGTTCTCATGTCGCCAGCCCGCGTATTGTTAAACGTATTAAGGTAAAAGTAGCGATTGTCCCTGTCAAGTCAAATTCCGATACTATGTTCTACTATGATCCTCGCATTACATTGAAACGTGCTGTCATTAAATTGGAACGACTCGATGTTGATCCGTCTGACATTGTATTTATACCTAGCTGATGATCTAAATGTCAAGTGTATTCACACCAGAAATCAAATGCACCTTAGCATAACTTGGAATCCTTTTCGATTGCAACTTTTATGTATAGTGCAGCCATGTTTATTCAAACTTTCAAGAAATAGTATCTGCTCTTGAGTCTTGAGTGAGGCGAGTTGTGATTTTTACATCATTTTCCCAAGATGAGGATGATATAATTGCATATACTTCTGTTATCAATGGTTAACACTGGTTATTGTGGTTCACTATCTAGAGATTAAATATCCATTGATGGATTATTATACATACTCTTTTTGTTATAACTTTTATCAGTACATTATGTAAACCATTGTAACGCCTTTGTATAAATAAATACTACAGTAGACCTCTCGTATATTACGGACTGAATCTGAAGTCCCGGTTCCTCTAACGCTTGACTGCAGCATATGTGTATAACGGACTTCGCATATAACGGACAGATTTATACAAAGTCTACTGTACTTGTATTTTTAGTCTGTTAATTTATTGTCTCATTTCTGTTAGCTGAAGACCATGGTTTCTGCCACTCATTCCCTCAATGTCATGCCATGCCATACCGTAGATATGAGGAAGCGTAGACTATCTCAACGTTGGTTTTCCTCCTCGCTTACCACATACCAACCTATTACCACCTGATTTAGATACATTTTCAGACAGGAATTGGCTGCCAACTGAGGGTTGTATATCATAAATCAGTGTTAGAAATTCAGAGATGTCCTTCTCCATATACCCACTGTTAAAAACATAATATCACAGATATTTATGGATGTTTTGGACTAGGCTACAACTGCAAAATACATTCACTTGACATACATAAAATCATGTTTGTACATGTCTTCCAAAAATCTTTCCACTGCTGCTACCTTCTGATAGACAACCTGAATATGGTTGTATTCTTATTTGCTTCATTATGTCAAAGCAAGGGGACATAACTCTGCGATACAACTT
>JAUTBR010144891.1:0-10239 GCA_032361205.1 Pseudorimula midatlantica
TTCGTATGGATGAGCCTGTAAATATATGTCAGCGGCGACAGCTTCTGGTCTGATTGTAACTCGATGGATATTTTTTCATCTAGACTTTTAATGGCAAATTTTCATTCACACATTTCTACGAATTATGCTTTTAATAGTAAGACCTACAAAAGAAAGTAATACCTACAAAAGAGTTATATTTTATTTGTTTTATATATTCTCCTAGTGAAGATTCCTTGGTGAGTAAAAATTGGCACAGCCTTAGTTTATTTTCGTAGATAATTTTATACATTATTGTTGAAAGCGTAATACGGTAATAACAAAGATAAACGTAAGAACTGTGTTATCAGCAACACAACCTTCCAGAAAGTACATTAACACATTTCACTACCATTCATTGTTCAAACTGTGTCTATTTTTCAATTATATCCAGTTACTCAGTGTGTCACTTCTTCAAATAACGACATAGAAGTCATTACGTTTTATCGAGCACACCCGAGTAAAGATAGTTATTGATAATAAACCAGTTACGTAGTATGTATATGCTATATAATGCACCAATGTAATTGTGGAAATTGAGGCACCTGATTCCAAGCAATTGAAACATTGAAAGTTACCAATGAAATTGTGATTGCTGGATCCCTAATATTGGGTTCGAGCCCTTGCACGATAGGCAAGCACCTAACATTAGATACCCTGACCATCGAATTCACGAGTAAAAATATATAAATATAATATAATACAATAAAAATAACTACCAATATTGAAAATAGCCAATGGCATAATACTGAACCTTGTCTAACACCATCATCAATGTGTATCACTTCCGTATCACTTCTGCATCACTTTGTTTCTTTCCCTCTTTCTCTCTCTAACACTCTCTCATTCTCGCTCTCTCTCACTCTCTTTCACTATATATCTCTCTCTCTCTCTCTCAAGTAATGATAATCCCAATACGATACTTTTTGTTACTTCTATCTACAAACGTTAATCCACTTCAATGTTGTTTTAACTGTATCCTACTGCAATGCGGGATTCCTATGAGGAAACGTGCCTGCAATGTCCATATAGCACATGCCAGCTCTGATAACGTATCTCAAATGGCATTTCTTGTATGAGAGGGTTAGAGTTAATACATTTACCTCGCCGTCATGCCTTGTATTAATGCGTGGGAGTTACATAATGCGCAAATGTCACGTGTCACGAAAATTGAGGTGTTTTATGGTCCGCTTGTCGGTGGGTGGAGGAATAGTGACGGGTTCGAGTCTGGTTCGTGCCATCCTGTAAATCTACCGTTATGAGTGTTTAGTTAATTGCCGAGTCGAGCGTTATAAGCACATTTACCACATACGTGGAGATAGTATTTGTATAACGTTGTTCAGCTATAATTGTAGCCACAATTAAGATGTATACACTATTGTCGAGTCGAGGTTTAACACATTTACATTGAGCGATAGCATTGTTGGACACATATGGTAATAGAAAATGAGATTCTGTTTTAATTCAAATACAGTATATAAGATTGTTGAGTTAAAAAGTTAAACATATTTACCATATATCTGGAGGTATGGCGGTGTTGGGCCACTATTGTAACCGCAAATGAAATTCTGTTTTAATTCAAATATGGACCATTGACATTGTCGAGTCGAGGGTTAAACACATTTATCATATATCTGGAGCGGTGGCGGTCTTGGACCACTATTGTAACCGGAAATGCGATTCTAGTTTATTTAAATTTAAATACTAGGCTGGCTCCTATAGTAATTTACCTTTGCAGCTGGTTACCTTGTCGAGTCTAGGATTAACCCTTAACATATAGAGGCGTTGAGACGCGAATGTGAGGTACCAGTTCAAATACAATTTGTTATGGGGTACTGTTAGCCTACTGTTAGTAGACACATTTTAAAAAAAAAATTAAATACTTGACTTACTCCTATAATTTACCTTTGCAACTGACTGCATTGTGGAGTAGAGGGTTAAACCTAAACCTGTACATATAAAGATGTTGTCATGACACGCGACTGTAAACATGAATGGGAATTTAAACTCAAATACCCGTTAGTGGAATTTCTATTTTAAAGCTTTCATGTAAAAGATAATTGCTTCTTTAGCAATGCTTTATACTGTAAGTATTGTAGTTTTATATATATATTTTTGGTAACTCGACCAGCTATTATAGCCAAGGCTTGAATGAACAAAACGTGTGTTTTTATTCACGTTAAAAGATAGTAAACTCGCCTATTAGTAGCGTAATAATGCTGTATAACGATGCACACCTATACGTAAAGTCACGGTACCGACACTGTGTTTTTCCTTCCAGTAGCAAGGCTTGTCACAGTGTTGTTCTTCTCCGGGATGTAACCATCGCATATGTATCCTCTTTCTCTTACGCATATGTGGCATGCTAGCTGTTGAGACAGTGTCCCTTTAGTGCAGTATTTGCACGGAGTAGCGGGTCTGTTGACTCAGGGGCAGATTCCCAAGGGTGGGTGCACGGGTGTGCAACCCCGCCACCCACCAATTCACGAAAGATCACCCTACGTACCACGCTGAACCCTAGACCACCACTCCACCCCTGGCAGAGAGAGAGAGAGAGAGAGGGGGGGAGGGAAAGAGAGTAGGGGGGAAGAGATGTTCACACATTTATTCGAGCATTCCTATTTGGAGGATATGTGCATGCCAGGCTAAAATATTTTGAACATGAAGTCGTACTCAAAAGATCTCGTAATCGCTGAGCCAAACATATTATTTCATATTATTGAATATTATAATTTGTTAAACTTACTGTTGTTAGCATCATTTCTGACATTTAATATATTAAATATGTATAAAAGGTGTACTAACTTTTCATATACACTTTAGGTATAGAGTTATAGACTAAAGTTTGTTATAGGTTTTATTAAATTATGTTTATATGTTACTTATCATTTTTTATTTTATTATTATTATTTTTTTAAACAATATTTATTTGAAAACTTCCGGGATTCATGAACAGCCAACTAACTAAATGACTTTCTGAACATGCCTCCTGTTACTTATCATCCATGTTATTACCGTAAGCTACACTCGGATGTTCTTTATGGACTGTAAATCTCTATGAAGACAATAATATAGGAGTATGGTGCTTACTACCTGCAGTGATAGTTATGCAGTGATAATTTACACGCAGACTGCAGGTTCCTATTATAGATACATGTACATGTATAGCCACATATAAAGTTATGTATTGCTTTTATATTTGGTTCATGCAAATTGGATAACCTTGCTAACATCACTAAAATATATTGAAAAGGCAAACATAAACTGGAGTTGCTTTGGTGATGCATCCCTTTAGCAGAGACATATAACATTATGCAGATGGTAGTTTAATATACTCCAACATTATTCAAAGTCGTATTGAACTAAACTGACTATATCTTAGTAATCTCTACGATATTTTAATACAGTAGACTAGTTTACGATGTGATAAACTATCAAGTTCTTAAGTATCATTACGTACATAAAGACATAGACTCTCAAATAATCTGTTCCCGCCACTCAAAAGTCTAATGAAGACGAACACTTTTAGGCAGGTGATTTTGTGGGACATGTTTACTAATTATGGGTGTATACGTTTTAGTCTTTAATTGACCGTATTAATTATGTACGTACTTACCTAAGCTGATAATGCATACACCACAGTTACTTACATTCATTTGATATAACCAAAATTTTTTTTACATTTTTGTCTTAAAGTGTCATTTAAAATAAAACTGTATTTTTTTTTAATACTCGAAACTAATTGCCACGATATTCGAGTTAATAGTCACCGATTAGTCTTGTTTTTTTGTCTTTTTTGTTGCTAGTGATTGTGTGTGCAGTGTGAACTAATTATGGGCGTGCACTATGCACTCTTTCATTGGCCGTATTAATTATGTACTTAATTACCTAAGCTGATAATGTATGCACCACACCATAGTTGAAGTACTAGTAATTCAATTGCTAGCATAGCTATTAATATAATTTGAAAAGTTCAGGTATACAGAGGTCATATATCATGTCACTGCATATTTATTTAGATTATTTAAGTATAAACCATTAAAAAATGTTTAAAGAAATATTGTAAACATCGAAAATAATTGCAACGAAACGTCTTTGACAAGGACTGAAACATTAGGCTAATAGTCTCCGATGGATATTGCTATAGATACGTAATACTTTTGTTTTTCTTAGTGTATGCATTGCGTGTTGATTTAACAACAGGAGTGTAGACTCGTATGGAATTCGAAGAATGTTTTAAAATAAATGTAGGTACCATAATTCCATTCAGGAAGCTGGGAGCAGGATTTATACCGCAAGGATTGAAATAACAGTCTTCAGTTTCACACGTATGCGTCAATGACAGACGCTCTTTCAATGCAAAGCCTTCTCAGTTTCCAGTCGATAAGTTGCACTTCCGGTTTGTACCGGATTTTCATTACACTTTCACCGTTTACGAATGTTGATTTAGATAGTGTTGTACCCCGAAGGTTCGAGTAGCATTACATGACGTAATTGCTAATAAGATGTAATGGTGTGTGATATCACTAATTAACTTATTTATGGATACAAGTGTGCAGGTTTGTTTCTTTAATTGAGGTTTGACGTGCGGAATCATTCTAGTTCATCTCTAGAGACGTTCATTCAACACTTACGCAATTGATAAACTGTGTTCCTTCCAACATGAAACATTCTCCGAGTCAATGGTAGAAAACATTTCCTTCTGTATGACGATGAGGTTTACCTTCTGGCAATCACAGCAAAATTAGGTGTCCTGGCAGGACACATTTACCTCTGGTGTCCTGGGTGAGTGTTGAGTATCAACGTTATATGACACCTAACAGGACACTTAACGGTTATATTTGCTGTGAATATAACGAATTGAGGTTTACCTTACAAATACTGCATATAACATTGATATACTAGAAACATTTTCAGGGACAATAAGGTAAACATGCCCGGGTTGGAAGGAGTTATTTATTTTATGTTTTTTAATATTGTTCTTCATCAACGATATACATAACAACTATTAATATAAATGTTTCGCTTAAATGTATGTAATTGGTAAACTGTAACATAAAATATACTCCTCAGGGTGTTGAGAAGGAATTGAGTGTACACAGATACATTGACCGGGGAAATAACGTAATGCTATGAGCATACCTTCAAGCCTGGGTTCGGCGCAATATGAATGTGCACTATTAATAAGTTATAAAAAGAATGCCATTCTGCAATAAGCCTACATGTAGACAATATCATGAAATGGTATTAGGTATTGTAGATAACACCTATTAATATAACTAAATTAACCTAGTAATTTGTATTTACAGTAAAAGGACACATTGCCGACTTGTACTTTCAAGAATGCCTTCTTTATTCAATTTGATCGTTTACGTTGCGCTATCAATTATGCTAATTCACAGCAATCAAATACCCTATAGTAATGGAGCATCTTCGTGCATATACGTAGATGTTTATATAAGTAATAGATATCTAGATATCTGCAGTACACAATGTGATATGTCAGCACTCTATTTGCTTGTATTGACAGATGGTTTGCCAACACCTACCTGGTATAATAGTTCCAAATTCCTACGGGTGATCATTGAGTATAGCCCTTGTTCTGAACATCTGAACATTTGAATACCAGCTGTGGTGGTATACAGTGTGGATGTAGGGTCAGACAACATGTGTGGGGGGATATGTGTTGTACATGGTGGTCAGGGTGGTGTTGCACGTGCGTACACTGCTAGTAGCAGTAGTTTCATTAGTCGTTGGTGTTGTAGTATTGGTGGTGGTAATAGCAGCAGCAGAAGCAGTAGTGATAGCAATATTTATACTAGTAGTTGCGGTTATTGTAGTAGTAGTAGTGGTGGTGGTGGTAGTAGTAGTAGTAGTAGTAGTAGTAGTATAGTAGTAGTAGTAGTAGTAGTAGTAGTAGTAGTAGTAGTAGTAGTGGTGGTGGTTGTCGTATGTGGTAGTGGTGGTGGTTTTAATATACATGTAGTAGTATTTGTTGTAGTAGTAGGTAGTATAAGAAGTAGTGGTATTATTATTGCTATTATTATTAGATGTAGTAGTAGTAGTAGTAGCAGCTGCAGCAGCAGCAGCAGTAGTAGTAGTAGTTGCAGCCGTGGTAGTAATAGTAGTAGTAGTAGTTGCAGCATCAGCAGTAGTAGTAGCAGTAGTAGTAGTAGTAGTTGCAGCAGCAGCAGCAGCAGTAGTAGTAGTAGTAGTTGCAGCAGTAGTAGTAGTTGCAGCCGTATTAGTAGTAATAGTAGTAGTAGTAGTAGTAGTAGTAGTAGCAGCAGTAGTGTAAGCACTTGCATTGCATGAGCATATGGTTGCATATAGCACACCACATGTACCTACATTGATGTATATATGACCGTAACAATATAACTTTGCTGTTATTAATAATATACATCATGTGATTAATGCTGTACAATTATTCATTTATTTATTAGAAAAATGTGTAGGACATTGGAATAGTCCCTAGTCCTTTTTACTACAATGAATTTCCAAGCTATATCTAAGATTATATTGGCATTCCTGATATTAAACCTAAAAATGGCAAACAGCTTCTAATATTTCAATATCCAAAAGTACAGGCAACCTTTCATAGGTGCATTCTTAAATTGAAAATAAGTGTTACGTCTAACCTTGTTCACCACTGGCCTTATTCATAACCCAGCTGTAAGGAATGTGTTAAGTGCCGACAATTTAAGGGGTGTTAATACAAACGATATTACAGACTATCGACATCGGTCCCACATAATATATGTTGTTTCGATATAGATGTACGTGATAATTTTAAATCGCAGTTTTTGCTTAACAAAAAAAAATTAAACGGTTTTATAATAACGTCATTAATGCGATTACTTGTTAACTAAAAATGCTGAAAGGATTTGAGAACGGAGATCTGTTTAGAAGCGTGTGTATGAATATATGAGTGCGGAAGGCATGGCATAACTAGTAGGATATTGTATTTCGCGATGTCCTATTTAATGGAATCGTTATGTCTATCCAAGTGTGAAATCAATTGTCTTTTTCATACTGTTGAAATTACATCTGATCATGGAGTTAATTTCAGCTAGTGACTTAATTGTGGCTTTACTACATGTACAATCGAAAAGTATCGAAAAGTATCCTCCCAGTAAAAAGATAGCAACCTGATCATCACGAATCAACCAGACGATGAGCGAAATGGTTGAATCTTCCAACTCGCTTATAACTGTAATAGATACTGATATCTTTATTAACTATTAACTGCAGTTTAAATAGGTTAAATCTGTTTAATGCATCATCATTAACGTTCCTAGTATACAGACTGTCTTTATACAACTTCTATGTAATGTCTCTGCAATGTCTTTGCAACGTCTTTGTAACATTCAACGTCTTTGCAATGTCCATTCAACGTCTTTGTAATGTTCATGCAACGTCTTTGTACAGTACTGGCCATTCAACGTCTTTGTAATGCCCATGCAATGTATTTGTAATACCCATGCAACGTCTCTGCAATGTCCATGCAACGTCTTTGTAATATCCATGCAACGTCTCTTCAATGTCCATGCAACATCTCTGCAGCTTGCCAATCAAACATTTAGTTATTTTCACTTGTTTGTCATACTCTGAATGTTTTCCGTATCATACCATATCGAAATGTTACCCTTGACAACAAATAAGGCATATTGAATTTCCAGTTGGCATGTATAGCCTAGTAACACAGCGATACATCATCACTAACATGATAGCCTTACTCTAAATGTTAGACTTCTAACTAAGGGAATTCAAGCTCATACTGTGCTCTGTTTACTATTCTACTTTGTTCCTCTACAAATAAGTTAAAGCGTGTATGACACAACGCCTTCATTTGTTTCAGTCCTATGCATGAAGCAATGGTTCACATTTATTTATTTGACAATTACATATTCTGCCTTTGACCGTATTCTACCTCGAAGCTGAATACATGTATATGGCTGATTTGGGCGTGTGTGTGAAATGCATACCTCTTTTTCTATCCAAAGCGAGGCCGATATTGACTTCCGGTTTATAAATAGCAATCTCTAAGCACTTTGAGATCGTTTAAACTTAAACATTTTTAAGGAACATGGTCTGGATTCAAGACATATGGCGCAAGATCATTTAGACGTATTGCTAATAGCGTAACGTTAAGTGATGTTAATTGATACAATTGAGTCTAGACTTGCGCTGTTACTAATACCAAGTACCTCTAGACGGAACCCAGTCTTATTATTACATCCGATATAAGCAGATACGGCCTCAATTAAACAATTATCGTATATCTGTACACAGTACGTGATCTGGATCCTGCGGAATGACGTTAGCTGACGTTGTGTATGATACCTAATACCCCTAGTTGTAAATAAATCTGGACAATAAATTGACTAATGGGGAAATTCCGAGTGCCAAAGGACAGGTGCGTTGATCCCATTGCGTTTGTAATGATAAACATCCAATGAAGGCAGGTAGAGAACATCTTGGCAAGGTGGGCAGCCATTTTGTTTCCGCCAATGAGATAAAACGATAAAGTTATATTTTAAAAGCTATTTTCAAGCGGTTAATGCCACGAATTAAAAGTTGTTTCTTGTCAACTTTATCTCCCGACACAAATCAACTTTCTCCGTGTTTAGACTAGCTATCTCTGTGTTTTTTACTTTGGAAGAGTTATTCTGATGTTTTAGGACTTTTCTTAACAGAGGTTAAGGTATCTGGGTTTAGACATCTTTGGGATTCTGACGATAACGTAACGTTACCAAACATTACAATGTAAACATCCTAGAAGCGATTCATTGCAAGAAATTCCAGTATCAGCAAACATACCGCTTCAGAAGCAATGATTGAAACACTCACCAAAATACATCTATATAACCTCATCCGAGCTGAGTCATCCTGTGAAACACTATGCCACCCTAGCATCCTTTATAATTACTTTGACGTATGACGCATCCTCACACCCCAGCGGTACTTAATACCGTTCAGGACTCACTTCATGTGGTATCCCTGGTACACGTTTCTCCCTATAGTACACGTGTGTCAGGGCCGGGGTACCACATAGGAAGTGAGACCTGAAAGGAATTAAGTACCGCTTAGGAGCGAGAATTTGATTTAAACATATTTTTATTCAGCAAAGAATGAGGATTGGTAAACAAGCTGTACCGAGGAGCGAGAATGCTCATGACCATGCGTTTCATGACGTATGCATGCTAAATCATAATAAGCTATCACCATTAGATAAATACCATCAATTTCATAAGTGTCAACATGTTAAACCCGACACATTTTTTAACCAAGGTAGGAAGACCTCTACTAAGACTATTTTGGATGGACGTCTGAACAGTATGCTCATTTTCTACGTTTAGAATCCCCTAAGTAGTCACGTCTTAAAACATACGAGATATATTCTGCGTAGCGACGACATGCAATACGTCTGTCTGGATGGATATACCCTAAACAAGGAACGAGTTGATCCCAAAAAGAACTACATACCTTTGACCTTTGACCTTGTAAGAGCACAGGCCTACGTTATTGTACATATAATATGTGTTCCTGTGTTATTGATAACAGTTATTTAGCGAAGGATCTAAGCAAGTCAGGTAGAGGTTAGGGCTCCCCCTAGCGGACAACTAACTTCCGGAGAATGCAAACGTAAAGGATTTTGACTTTCAGGGTATATGTTTTGCGATGCGTATGTTTGGTGGGTTCTTGGACAGCATCGCGTCTGTACTTCCGGTGCGGTGTTGTTAGTCAAACACATTGGAGCCGTCTCCCGGTGCTAGTTCCGCCACACGTTCGTCACGTACACCACTGAACCACTATGGGTGGTGTATGTACTCTATGCGCAGTTAAAGGACCACCCTCGTTCACAAATAAGCCCGTTAGTTGAAGATAATGTCTGTTTGAATTGTGTGATGAATGTGATGCTATTATCTGGTACTGTATCGGGTGTATCATACATATGATAACAGTGTGTGTGTGTGTGTGTGTGTGTGTGTGTGTGTGACCAGCATCTTGCCTCCTCTCAGTCACAATACAAGGGTCTTCTGATGCCTTTGGTGCACTAGCTTTCATTCTTGTCATTATTGGTCTTCATGCATCCATGATCTGTATAGGCACAACTAGTGTCATGTCTGAATATTATGTGTATTTCTCATTGCAGGAGAGATGTGGCCACTGATCACTGCATTCCCGACTGGATTGTTATTTATCATTAGCAGTGTT
>JAUTBR010144913.1:0-10234 GCA_032361205.1 Pseudorimula midatlantica
TTCACCTATCATACAGCGATAAAAAGATATTTGGAGGTACAATAGTGATTATGTGTATGCTAAGATCATGTACTTTGTATTGTAAACTACAATTCGGTCCAAAACGACAACTTAATTTGTGTCAGACTGTGATATTATGCCTTTAACACTAGGAATAGCTTTATTAATGATTTCTCGCTTTCTTTTTTTGCTCCCACGAACACATCCTTCACGCTGCATGCAGCCATTACAGCCTCTTGCCAATAATTTTTAAGTGATCCAACAAAACTGCCATCTTTATAAGACTGATTCTCCGATCAAGGATCGTTGCAGCGAAACACTGATGGGAATAGACAACTTTGAACCAATAAAATTGCTCATACATGAAAGCCCCGATAGTGCGACAGTGCACAGCACAGAAATATATTGTCTAATGTGTTGGCACCGTCAGGAGGGAGGATTTGAGACATGTACTGTATTTGACGTATTATACGCCCACAGCGTTAACAAAATTGATACTCGGGGGCGTTTATTGAAGTCGGAAAGAAACACAAATTGCTTGTGAAAAATGTGATATTTTACATTACTTCCTTCAAATTTGTTTGTAGCAACGTAAAGGAAGGTCATTTTGTGGGGCAAGGATAACAAAGATGGCGGAAATTTATTAAAATAGTTTAAGGGGGCATTTATTCCAGCAGGGCATAAGGGGGCGTTTATTCCAGCAGGGCAATTAATGTCAAATACAGTAAATGTATTGAATAAAATTCACCATCGTATGTAATCGTTACAACGGTGAAATATTCCCATTGTGAGGTAAAGCACCAATTCATTCATTCACTGTTGTAAAGAATTTCATTAAAATATTCGTGAAGCCAAATGTTATGTGCTATTGTGTTTAGTAGATGTATACTATGTACTAGTACTAGTATTCAATGGATAATTCAAGGTGATTGGTTGGAACTTCATAGTACTGTACCAAAGTCTTATATGGTGGCAGTGGTAACCTGGATATTGGCATAATTTCATATATATATTGAGGAACAATTGCTAGGTCCACATGTTCCTTCAGAGATGTGCCGCCACACAACGCCATATTGTCCAGTTGTATAGGCAATTGTATGTACATATTTATGTAGATTCTATTTCACATGTACCCACAACACTGAATGACATCAGGAAAAAATATCTAGCACAAAAGGCTAAATAAAGAAATTCATCTGGGTAACCAACATTTTTTAAAGACAACTTTTCTTTTCAGCAAGCATGTGGCTAGGCATCTAAATTGTAGACCTGTAGTTGTGTGAAAAAAACTGTTGATGCCCTAAAAGTAACCATTTTTGGCATGTCCATTACTGTATATAAAGTGGTCTGAAATTTCAGTAAAATTTAAATTTCATGGTTTTTATTAAATCTGTGGGGGACATATGCCTCTCATTTAAAACTTGGGTGCTTTCTTTTCCTTGCTCAAGTTACTCGTTCTTGGATTTGCCTAGCTACAACCCTGTTCAGAATTATGTGAATTACATTTTAGTTTTAATTACTGTAAATCGCAAAATCAATGCTTCACTAATTTAATGCGACCTCTAGATTTTAGATATAAATGTGGCACCAATAAAAATGCAAACGGTCATGTTTATTCCTGGTACTTAACTTTAATGCACCGCAATTAAATGCGACAATACAGCTGTCGTATTTTTCGCATTAATATTCTGCTCACATTAATTTCATGATTTACAGTATTCATTAGTAGATCTAAAGGAAAAGGTACAAGTATTTTGTTTTTCATATCCCTGTGGTTCTTTAGAAGTAAATTGCCATTAGTGCTGAATAATATCTATAACACCAGATATTCTCCGATATATAGTCTATAATCAGTCTGAAGCACATTAAGCCTTACCGTGTGATACTCTGAAATCGAGTGTACATGTTTGCTTCAGATATCTTTGATCATTATGTAAAATATATTATGAAATATGTTTTTCAATAAAATTGATTTGATCTTTATACAGGTTATATTTTCTATTGCATGGTTGAACCAAGTTTATCATCGTTTTCCAGATTCTTTCACTCGTAGCAGTTGAACTGGTTTGTATGCACATGCCCTGCTTGTTGCATGGAGTATTGTGAATGACTGAAGTTCCTGATAATAACCAAAACATGACATGCTTCCAAACTACGTGGATATCCAGATTCCATTTGGAAGGTAGTGAAAGTCAAATTCGAGTTTACAGACGCATTGACAAACGCTACACTGATGCTTGCATTAATTGTATTTTTAGATTTTAGTTGCGATTACAAGCCAATACTTCAGCCTTTATTTTCATTCATTTTCATTTTCCAAGGCCTCAAATAGTGTTAAATGATGGCCAAACTTATCTTTTTGCAATGTTTAGTGCTGTGTAATACATTTATTAAGTGTGCCGAGGGATCCAAAGATCCATGTAATGGCAATAAAAATCTAAAAATACAATTTTTATTGCTACAGTGATTATTTGAATTTGGCCTTATGATGAAACTTGCCACTGGAGCATTTTCACCACGTCGTCTCTCATAATGTATACCGTAATGATGAGAAAGCTGAAGTTTGTGGAATAAGTTGTCAGTACTATCTTCAACGAGTTCCTGGAATATGAGGCATTCATTTAACATAACAACTGTACTACAAAGTATTAAAATCGCCGAAAAATACCGTTTGAACATGATTTGGGCACATGTAATTTAAAAAATAATAATTCTTGAATTGTACCACAAAGTCACATAGCACATCTTCTTTTAGTATAAAGCTGCCATTTACCATCAAGGAACACTGATTTTTAGGTGAAAAACGTCGTTACATATGATATAGACTTTCTGAAAGGTCTACGGTAGTTGCACACAAGTAATTTCCCTTGAATACCTCTCCCTTTATGAAGTCTAGCACTCAATTCTTAGTCTCGTCTTGCTTGTTCGCATACTACCAAGTATTTGAGCGCCTTTCAGAGATTTAATGTCTGATAATGTCTCGTTTTTATCCAACAATACTTGGCCAACAATAATTACGTACATTTTCATGTTTAAAATCTGCTGAATTAAAGGCATAATATCAGTTGATAGACCTGGATAATGGACAAACGAATTTCGATCTGAGACTAATTACGCTTGATTTACCCACCCAAAATTGTTATTTACTGATGTACCGGTACTTGGATCCCCAACACTCGATAGTTAATAAAAAATCATATTTTATGTGAAATCGCGGAATGTTCCGCTATTTATCTCGTCTTTGATGCATCACATTTCTAAGAATGATTTCAAGTTATATTAGAGTTATGTCCCCTTTAATGTTGCCTGTGCGTATTATATGTTTAAGTCGTACCACTGAGTTATGTCCCCTTGCATTGAATTAATTAAGCAAATAGCAATACAACCATATTCAGGTTGTCTATCAGTAGATTGCCAGGGGGTTACTTGGTTATTTGTCTACCAAACAGCCGTGGAAAGGTTTTTAGAAGTGCCAACCTGATTTTATGTATGTCAAGTGAATGTATTTTGCAGTTGTAGCCAAGAACTAGTCCAAAACAACCATAAATATCTGTGATATTATGCCTTTAACACTGTTGGCATGCATATTGCCAGGATTTACTAGGAAACTGCGAGGGAGACAATTCAATCATAAATGTTCAGGGGAGGTAACAACACTTCTCGGAAAGTCCTATAGGACCCGTTTTGTTACAATGTGTTCAACAATTTAATTATAAATTGCAACATTCAACTCAATGGGTATTAACAGTTCTTGACATTGACCCATTGATACAATCTAATGAAAATTATATATAAAAGTACCACTCCAAATATTACTGACATACGCTCAACAACGATCTAACAGTCACACAACACATGCTTTCAGATTGACCTTTGACATTAACCAAGCCTTAACCAATCACAGGCAACTCGTAGCATTACTTTGCCGCCTCACAATATTAAGCACAACCCATGTCGGTGTACAGAGATTAAGGTCAAAGGTTGTCCTGATGGCAGTGTGCGCAGCATTGTGTTAGATCGTTGTTGAGCATATGTTAGTAATATTTGGAGCGATACTTTCCATCTAATTTTAATTTTAGATGGCCATTGATAAAGCCATCGTCAAATTGTTAAATGTAATATATATTATACATTCTCAAAATAGTGTTATTTAATGTGAATTAAAATAATGCAAATAGTGATGGCATATGCAATGTTGCTTCAATTTTTACCTTCAGTATAAAACATCGGTGCTACAGTACCTCAAGACAGTTGTTAATGTGCATGCATATTCTGCACATATTTGAAACTCCTCAGCTTGCACTATCAATACTATTCTCATAGAAATAAACTAAACCGTGACCACTTCACCGATTAAAGAAATATCAGCTTGTTTCTCAATCAACTAATGAACAACATGTGAATGCACAAGTCATGTTTTATTATAACTTGATTATTTATATTTGGCCAATGCTTGAATTATTTGAACATATACTGTAACATAAAAAAGATCATAATGAAACAATACTAAACAAATCATTCAGGACTTTTTGGGGTGGGCTTTTATCGCGATTTGGTTTGGTTATAAGCCACTTTGAATATTTTGCTCATATTGCAGCTAGGAAATCAATAGCATGAGGAAACCTACAACACTGATGTTGCAGTAAACCTGCATGTACCGGCTGGTATCTGACAAACCATGGATGAAAACTACTGCAAGTACAGATGCAGTGCATCCTATCCTGATCTACAACTGTTACCACCAACCCATCATTAACATTATACAAGTCACACAAGTACATGTCTCATAGTCACATTACTGAATTTCAGTTTGCTTTTCTAAAATTTGAAAAAGCTTCACGAAAGTGTGGAAGTCCACTTGATACAGGTTCGTCTTGATGATCAACAGAGTCCTGATTTGATGTTAGTCGCTTCTCATGCCCAGCACATCGGAACTTGTCATCAAACTGATGCCAATGCCAATCAGCATCAAACAACATTTGTTCACGCCCAACGAAAGGTTCTATGTTAGTCGCACCACGATTCAGTTCCTTTTGTACGAGGTTGTGATGTCCACCCACAACTTCCTGTCCAACGGCAGGGAGGTCATCCTTTCTCCCATCCTTCTGACAAAGGGTCTGAATGCAATCGGTGCTCGCTGGTCGTTCGACGCATCTTGGATGGTGTTTTGCCAAAGCTGTCTGCTGGCTGTATCCTAGCAACCTCTCCTCTTGTCCTGGCATCTGTTGTGTGTAGGTGGAGCAAGTCCCCATCATGTCGTTTGGTAGAGGAAGATTGGCACCAAATTCAATCCCTTGGTTTTGTACGCGTTGGTACCTGCTTTCCTCTTCCAAATCTCTCCAATGGTAGCTTCTGTTCCATTCTTGGTCCCCAATTCCATATGTGTAATCACCATATTGGTCAAATCTTTCAGACAGGTCAGATGGCTTGGATTTACTGCGTTCTTGGTTCACAAGATGTTCCTCACACATACTCCGACTTTGGCTTGTGTGTATGACTGGAACATGTTCAGATTCTCTATTCGATTCCCACAACATACTTCCTTCATCCGGCTTTCTCCAATACCACTCTGCTGGAGATTCTTGCCGATATGCTGAAGGATGGTATCCTGCAAGCTGATGCTGTTCATACATGTCTCGAGATTCTTCTGTCAGTTCTTGTTCCCTGCTCTGGTTGTTCACTAGTTCCCCAGCCCAGTATTCCTGCTGTTCCAGTCCTTGTGGACCATCCACTCTCAATTCATTTGGGTCATGGCCATTTTCCCATTGTCTGGCTGAGCTTTCATCCTGTGTCTGTGACATGCTTATTCCATTACAGGTTACCGAGTTGTGTCCCTGGTTCTGGGAGTGGTAGCGAATCACGTGGAAGTTCAGTGCTGCTTTGTACAGATAACCACGTTTGCAGATGCTGCATTCAAAAGGATAAACCCCCGTGTGAGCTGCCACATGTGCTATGAAGGACGGCGTGTTGTTCAGTTCTTCCTTGCAGTGGGGACATCTGTAGGTCAGGCCCAGAGCTGACTCTATGATCAAGTTATGCTTTGTGGACTGATGGAATGCAAGAGTCTGCATAGAAGGGAACATCTCTTCACATATCTCACACACAATTGACCTCTGCTGTTCTACATGGTGTTCTACATTGTGAGACTTGACATGCTCCATGAAATCCATTCTGACAAGTTTCCCACATATGTGGCATTCCTTTCCAATGATGTGTCTCTTATCATGTTTAACTAATGCTTGTCTTGTCGGAAAAGATGTCAAGCACTTGGAACAATGATACAGTCCAGGTGTATCCACAGGGCTTGGAGTCTGAATTTCTGATTCAAAGAGTTCTTGGAGAGCATATTTCTGTTCTTCTGAAGTTGAGAAGCATGGGGCATGACAAAGCACCATATTATTTCTGAAGCTCTGACCACACTGCTGGCAAAGTATATCCACATCTCTATAATTTGTCAAAATGTTCTGTTGCACCAGAGATAGCGAGTTGTTAGAATACTCCTGAATGACACAGGATTGGTTCGTGTTGTCTTCAAGGCCGACTTCGACTGCACCAATGTTCAACTGAAGAGCCTCGTGAGGTTCAAAGCCTTGCAGCTCATCCAGACTACACACTATGACATACTGAACAACTCCAGGGTGTCCCAGCAGCTCCGAGTGATCTTGAAGGCTGGACTCGGACTGGAATCTCTCCTGACACTGATGACATTCATAGAGGGATTCCGACTTCTGAGTGCTGTGGCTGTGGGTGGTTTCAGCTTCACCTTCAGCACTACTGGATGGAGGAAGGTCTTCAAAGGTAGATGGCAGTGAATCACTTGAGCTATTGGACAAGTCAAAAGGAACGGCTTGTCCATTATCGTGTATCTGGCTATTTGCAATTGGTCCCATGTTAGAAATGTTGCTACTGTGTTCTCCATGTCCAGTACTGGAAACATCATCACGAGGATACGCACACGCTGATGGTGTTTGTACAGAGTGTTCAGGGTCATCTGATCGTCTCACACAATTTGACAAGTCAAAAAGCACTTTTTGTTCACTTTCACTTGTATTGCAATTAATATTTGAACATAACTGGCCATTGTCATCACGTTCAGCAACTGATAAGTCTACACTGGTATCCCTGTTGTCAGCAGAAGCAGCAAATTCCTTGCCGCATTGATTAGAGATGGACTGCCCATCCTTCCTGTACACCAAACTTCTCTCAGTATCCCAGCAGAGGTTCTCCCAGGTCTCTGGCTCTGCCACAAGTTCTGGGGACACGCTTCCTGCATCTTTAAATGGCACCATTTTAGGTTCATGGACCCAGTAGTGATCCGTTAGGCTGAATATCCCAGTGAACTTGAGACCACAAATTTCACAGACATAAGCACTATCAAAACAAGTGTCTGGACCAATTTCCTCATCTTTGTCGATATTGTGCGAGTTTTCATTGTTGCCAATTAGCAATACCATTTCTGTTGGACCAATATCACTATTATCCACAACTTCCATAGGATATTCCTCATCAAGGGATAAGCTGTTGTCATTGGTGGATACTCCATTCCTAAAGTCTCCATTATCGTCTGGAAAACCACCTGTTTCATTCAACACATTCATGTTTTCATCTAAAGCTGGGCCTCTCCTGAATTCCTCTCCCATCCCAAGTCTCTGATATCTTCTGCAGGTCAGGACATGTTCTTCCAGGTGCTCAAACTCCACAAACGTCTTATTGCACAGAGCACAAAAACATATGGGCATTTTACTGTTGCAATGGATTACCATATGTCTCTCAATTGCACACCGTCCTGTGAATAGTAGTCCACACAGATGACAGGTCAACTGATCGTCAAGCTCTCTGCTGTGTTGCAGCTCTGTGTATTCTTCAAAGAAGGGCATAGTTTTGGAACTTGTCCTGTAACTGGAATGTGGAGGCGATTCTTCAGTCTTGGCAGTTTCATATGGGTTATTAGTTGACTTTGTTATGCCTGTTGACTGTGATGTTTGGCATGGTACATTTTGATGGATTGACTTCGGACTTTGGGTATTTGTAAATTTGGCTGAACTTCCGGCTAGTTTCAAATCTGCAGTATTTGTTACTGCCTTGTTGGACCGTCGATATTTTGAATATTTCTTGGATTTTGATTGCCTGAATGCCTGCAAGCTGGCATGGCAATTGACTTGCATAGATACCCCTGTCTCCATGCACGTGAACCTCTGGTACTTGTTGAGTCTTGATGTGGGAGTTCTTAAGCTCTTCGTTCTTTCAGGAGAACCCTTGGAGTAGGATGAAGATGTTTTGGATTCAAACACTCTGTGGCCATCATTGCGCACAACAGTCTGGGCTCTCACAATTTGTGTAACATCTGACATCTGAGGCTTGGATGCTTCTTCATTAATCTTGTTGATTACTTGTAAACCATTCCCATTCTGATGAGTGTGTTTGGTAGTTTCACCAATAGAACAGTCCAATTGTACAACATTCTTCTGTGCAACCTTATCTTCACAGACCTTCTTAGATGTAAAGCTCTTTGCTAGTTTCATGGCTCCATCCCTCAAACTATGCACCTTACGTCGCATGGGTTTGTCATGAATGAGATGTTTGAAAGATGTTCCTAATGCCTCGTGTACGTCAGTTTGGCAACAACACCTATCACGTCTGGCTTTCCTAATTCGCTTTGGTCTGTTGACAATGGCTGGTGTGAGATTTGAGTAGTTGCCCTTTTTAGCTGGAGAGGCGTGAACATCCTTGACTGCATTACATTCGTCCTTTCTAGTTTGAGGTTTATTCAGGGATTCTGTAAGAAAAACCTCGGATATTTGCACATCCTCTGAGGACTCCGTTGCTCTTTGAAAACATTCAGCTTTTCTAATATGGTTAGGCTTATCTGCTTTGCAAAGGGCTCTCTTATACTTTGTCAGCTTGCCTGCTTTTGAGCTTTTGGATCTCCTCAATTTGCTGGATGAACATTTAGTTGTTTTAAGCCTTGGGTTCTTCAAATGAGATGCCAGATTTGCATACTTATTGAAGGGTTTTCTCAACTCTGGTGGGATTTTGCTGGAACACCTCAACTCTGGCTTGTTAGCCTTTATTTCAGGAGGTGGGATCTTGCTAGAACACCTCAACTCTGGCTTGGTGGCCTTTATTTCAGGAGGTGGGATCTTGCTGGAACACCTCAACTCTGGCTTGGTAGCCTTTATTTCAGGAGGTGGGATCTTGCTAGAACACCTCAACTCTGGCTTGGTGATCTTTATTTCAGGAGGTGGCATATTTCTGGAACACCTCAACTCTACCTTGGTGGCCTTTATTTCAGGGGGCATTTTGCTGGAACACCTCAACTCTGGCTTGGCGGTCTTTATTTCAGGAGGTGGCATCTTGCTGGAATTTTGCTTGGCCTCCGACTCGGTTGCTATCACTACAGGAGGTAGCATCTTGCTGAGTCTTGTTGACCTCCTGATCTGTACCAATGGCCGTACCATCATTCAAGGAAATCTGAAATTCAAAGAAGATTTATTTAATTTAAGGCCCTCACTTTCATTATATCTTTATGTCGATTTAAAAATGTATTCTAATGTGAATGCTAACTTTATAGCTCAAGAATACCGCAGCCTGTATTTGGATATTCACTGAGAGGTTCAGGTCAACCGAGTGCACACAGATCCACTGTAAAGCTAGTCTTCACGTGTGGACTTTACAAATTGTATTATTTCCAATTTGATGTACCATAATTTACTAATTACTCTATTAATTTATTTTAAAATATTTTGGACACATTTTATAATCATATTATCCATGGACACCAAAGCACCTTGCTATATTGAAGTGGTGGTAAAATATCTACTGTAACTTTAAAGTATTATATTTTATGGACGCTTCATTCCGTAACAGTATCTCTATTCTCTATTCTTAATACTTATTCATTGTGACATTCCAGATATCAAGACGAGGCTAAGCCCGCACACTCAAGGTCACCTGCCCATTTAACATTAATATCAATGGGAATATTGCAATTCATTTCATCGTTGATAATCATGTCACCATCTTATATTACATTCTACAGTGCTCCCTCGATATAATGCCCTTCAATGCACCGCGGATTCGGATACAACACGGGGTCGAGCATGAACCCCGTTAAAAAAATTAAAAAATAGAAAAAAATATTTTTCCATTTTTTATAGTCCAGATTTTAAAGCAGGAAATACGTCTGCGCATCTGCGCATACATTTGCGCATTTCCGTAAACATGGCTGATCATG
>JAUTBR010144924.1:0-10233 GCA_032361205.1 Pseudorimula midatlantica
ATAATAATAATAATAATAATAATAATAATAATAATAATTAATAATAATAATAATAATAATAATAATAATAATAATAAAAATAATAATAATAAATATAATAATAATGTGAAAAACAACGCGCAAAGCTATTTTTGTAGGAACAATTTACAAACATAATTCTTGATAACAAAAGACGCGATTGTTGGTTATCATGAAAATTTAAAAAAAAATACAGCCGTATTTTCCCGCTAACAAAACACATCTAAAAAATAGCCCCAAAGAAATGGTTTGTCATGGTCTAATAACACATATTTGACGTCCTCGAAATCTGCCTTTGTTGAGCAAAGGGAAACCATGATATGATCAAGGTTTGTGAAAGGTGTTTCAGATTATTGCTCAATGAGAAAGACATACACAATATTAAGAGCGACTGCAAGCAATGCCGCTGTCACAGACTGTATAATGTAGGGGGGACACATTAATAATTAGCATTTATTTCTGAAGGAGTGTCGTGTGAAAACGTGTCTAGAGTTACATAATTGATAGAAACGCCATTGTATTTGGCTTGTTGAACAACAATCATTTAATTTCAATCTTTTCTTTTACATTCAGTTTATTCCTAATTGACACCTTGATATATCTTTCCCTAATTATTAAATATATATTTAAATATAATAGTCGCCTATTATTAATATTGTATTTTTAATTATTTACTAATATACGGTTCTTTTATTATTTACGTGAAAGTCTGATTGAGATAAAGGAAAGAATACTTACATTTCAGTTTCAGTTCTGCTCTGATATTGGTCTGTTTCGTTTCATAAAAATATGTATATATTATTCTAAGCTAGTGGACAGAACAGAACATGGTGATAAATCCTTGGTCACCACGTTCCAAACGCGTATTTGAGCAGCTATTCTGGATAGTTGGGCTTATGATGATAATAATATTAATAATATTAATAATAATAATATTAATAAAATTATTAATAATAATAATAATAATAATAATAATAATAATAATAATAATAATAATAATAAGATATACTTGTTAGACTTATTGAAGTTAAAGTTTTAGACTTAAATCACAGTTTATTGACATATTTCATGGCCAAACGTATTTACATGAAAGTTACATTTTTCGCATATCCCTCTGTTTTTCAATATTTTCATAGTATTATTATATATATTTGTATCTCGTGGGAGATGCGAAAATGTAGCTTGTTGCACGATGTAAGTGTGTACACAAATCAAATACTGTCAGGTAAAATACATACACAATTTATATAGCGCCCTATATATACAGTTTGGAGAAGTTTACTTATACATGTAACTTAAATTAAACAGGAGTGTTTTTAGCTGTTTTCTGAATGACCGAAGGGAGTCCTACTTTCTCAGTTTGATATGTTTGATCATGAAATATGTCAACAAGCCGCGATAATGTGTCTTTAAATAGTGGATGAATGTGGAGTGCATTAACAGTTGAATACCCCAGACTTATCTGATACACACGTTCAACAATAGTCTATAGGCCTATACTCGCTGATACTAGGATAGTGTTATGATCTGTCTTTACTCGTAGACCATATGATCCATGTACATTGAGGCCTGGGTGTATCTATGTCTTATGTAAGTTTATGGATGTTCCCAAAGTACTACCAGCCCATATCCATTACACCACATCCACCACCAACGCAGTTTATGTTTCTCATGAATACTAATTAAAACACGGTTTCATGTCAAACGGTGAGGACGATGGGTTTGCAAAATTTAATATTATACTTGAACGGTTACTGTACCTTAAATAAGATACTCTTAAGTTTGGGTATGCTGTAAAACTCAAGTAAGGCAAATACTATCGCTAAATAATGTGAGAATGTATGGGTATCGGTAATATTCAATTTTACGTCTTGTTCTCAAAATATACACTGTACACGTAAATGAGTTGAACATGTCTGAATGACTGGAGATCAGAGGGTATTTAGCATTTCAACGGCTCCTTTCATATACATATAATATACTAATCAATATAATTTATATTTTTAACGCTATTTGCATTCACCCTACGGATAACATAGTAGTACCTGTAGTTAATTACGGAAGATTGTGATCATGGATCGGTCTTTACTTTCATTGAGGGATGCTTTACTGGAAGAATATAAAATAACATACAGCAAAGCACAGCTGTTACAGCCAACCGGTGAAATGGAAAACAAATGATATTACATATTATGACCCGATCTTTAACATTGTTAAGCTCAACACATATCGGGGTCTATTATCTGAAATTATTCATAAAGGCCGGGATATCTCTACTGTGACCTGATCATAGTACGACGGAATAGCATTTGATTAATATCTTGATAAATGGAATTAAACTCTTTGTCAAAAAAATTGTGATCAGGGTACAACTTAATAACGGGTTATCTTGTAAACAGAGCGTCTGGCGCTTAAAAATTACAGACAAACAAAATCCCGATTATATTATTAACGTTACATAATCATGGCACATACATGTTATACATCATAGTGAGTTAATTTAATATTTAATATGTACACCGTTTTGACAACGATACCGTATTCCATGTACCATGTGAAACTGATTGTTGCCAATTCATGATATCTGTATTATCTTATCATTGTTGGACAATTGGACATGATCTCTTGTTTCGTTATTTGTATATCAGATAGATACTAGTTAAATGGATTATGTTTGCAAGTTAAAAATGACTGAATAATAAAATATATACGTTAAAAAGAGTACCCTTTCCCGCCGCCCAACAGACCTTCAGACCCTCGACACACAAAGCAACACCCGCAACTGTTAATTGTATTCTATAACCATTATAATTTAAAATAAAGTGATGTTTTTACTTCTGAGCGATTAAGCATTCGGCGCTCGGTGGTGGTTATTTAGGGGTATTAAGTGAGGACAGCGCTTCTGGGCCTGACATTACTGGAACAGGTGAGTGAATCGGAAGAAGAGAGATTGGGGTAGATACGGGCTCTAGGAGTAGATGGAGTGTTGAGCAGTCGCCGTGTCGCCCATCACCTTTCATCATTCTTTGTAGATACCAAGTCTCCGTGAAGCGACACAATGCTAATGCCCGAGCCAGGGTAACTGACATCTCCCAATAGCAGTCTCTTATTCCCCAGATATCGGTTTCATCACTCGGGGGCTTGTTGGTTTTGTTGCGCTAAACTATTTTGCTAACTTCCCTTCGTGGCTCGCCAGAGAGCCCATGTGTCATCAGGGCCCTGCGGCGACTGTCCTCGCCCATGTAGTCACTTTATGTGTAACTCGTAGCTGGAGACGTCCAAATCCCTTGGGCCACTTGAAGCGCAACTAACATCCATAAATTGTTCATGCTCGCACATGATCGATATAACAACAACAGAATTAAAGAATTACTTATACATATTGCGCCGAACATCAAACGGCTCTAGCCGCCATTTGTCTCGTTTTGACAGTCGGTGCTGAAAGATTTGCGTGTTCCGCTAACTACGCAGGACAATTAGCAGAGACTGTCATGCAAGACAAACTAATCGTCACTACGTACATCCAAAGCCAGTTTGATCCACCAGCCAGCACTCAAATCCTTTACTCTTTCCAAAACCCATTGGCCCAGCAACTAAGTTGATCGGAGAATGAAATAATAATTCTTCCATTGAAGTTTCCTCGAAGGCCCGAGGCGTTTGGATGCGCTCCGCTTGTAGAAAGAAATTCAAGGAAGAAAATTTGTACTCCGTTATCGTCTCCCATCTCCGACAGGAACACGGCGCCGGTAGCTGTAACTGGGATCTAAATTCTTCCGATTTGTTTTAGTGATAACATTTCTATTGACGGAGCACTCGTCTAGCCATAGCCGCGAGGTTGAAGTTTTCGACCCACAACCCGAGTAGCGCCCCGTAGCTATGTACTTTGAATATACGACGATCGATCCATCGTAATGGATAGTGCATACGCAACTCGTACAGGTTTAAACCCTGGTGTCGTTGCATCCCACTCGCGAGTATTGTGCATAATTCTTTGATTGTTGTGCGTAATGCTTTTTTTCTAAAACCCCAACGTGTTTTTTGTTGTTGTCATGCACTACTTACGAATTTGAAAGGAATGACATGTATTAAACAAAACACAATTGGACATGGTTGTTGTAATACTTTCAGGTCTGGTTCAAGAACCGGAGGGCGAAGTGGAGGAAACAGAAGAGAGAGGAAGACGCCAATGTGAAGCGGGTGCGCGATGCTTCTTTGAGGACGTATGAACCGGAAGTCGAGAAAGAGCAAGGTGACGAGCCATCACCCTTTCACGACGAATGTGTGGCGGACATGCACAGGGACAATGAAAGCAGAGACTCATCGAAAGTGGACATGGACGAGAGTGATGACGAAATTGACGATGATAGCATCGATGTTAGTACCGTAGTCTCTACCACAAAGAAGGACGCGAAACCCGATGAAAATACGTAAAGAGACGGCGCAGAGGTGCAGAGATAAGCACCGTTGTCCATTGATATGTATTTTGGGTTTCTTGAATTCTAGTCTTGCCGTATATAGCTCTTCAGATTACGCCCGGAGAACATCATGAAGACAGTACAATACTGGACATGTAGGCTATCTGAACCTCCCTGGTGCAAATAGTGCAGATCAACCCCAGATTGTTACGTGAAAGCAAAGCCAGATTCGCCAGTAATAATAAGAAGAAGGCATCTTCTGTGCTTGAACGTCAATTCCGCTGAAACGTCAGTACGAAACTCTCCGCTGAAGAAGTAGCGGAATCTTCTGTGCTTGAACGTCACTTCCGCTCTGACGTCAATAATTCCGCTGAAGAAGTAGTGGAATCTGCTGTCCTTGAACGTCACTTCCGCTGTGACGTCAGCACCTCCGCTGAAGAACTAGTGGAAGAAGTAGTGGAATCTGCTGTGCTTGAGCGTCACTTCCGCTGTGTGACGTCAGTAATAAGCACTCCGATGAAGAAGAAGCAGCACAGTATGTGCTTCAACGTCACGCCGCGAAGGACCAGATGAGACTGGTTACTGAATAATTCAGTACACGCTGTCGTGGAGCCGTTCCTAACAATGCCATTCCGAGAACATTGTGTCCTATTTGTTTGTTCTGGCCAGATGTCGTGATATTTATGTTGTTTGTTGTAAAATATACACTGATTGAAATTCATTTGATTATATGAATCGTTGCGTTTTGTTGTCTCTTAATTATAGTTGCATTGCCCTGGCATCACACATATTCATACATGATCCGTACACGAACAAATGGGGGTAATATATTATTTACTAAATTTTGGGTTATCGCCTACCGGTATATCAAATTCTTTTTCCAACTTCGTTGTTGAATATATGTTTATAACTTCTCAAAGAGTAAACATAGCTTATACAAGTTAATATTATTTTGGTTTAGACGTAGGTTTAGCAAAATAATTTATTTAGACAATAGGTTTTAGACATGGGTTTAGCAAAACAATTGATGGTAGTTTTAATAATATTTAATTATAATACGAACCTATCAGTAATTGTTATGGATTTGGCAAACATAAAGCGTGATCAAAGGTTGGTCTTCGAATGCGAACGAGAGTGCACAGGTATGAAATTGATATAAGAAACAATATCTACACATTTCATATTTGATAACTTGTGTATTTGACCCGTAACATGGATGACTACTTCAACCATTGACTCACCAGACACATCGTCGCAAAATGGGTGAAAGATTCCCGCAGCGACGTCAAACTCCATATTCACTCACTCACTCACTGGACACAACTCCATCGGTGTTTTCTGCCACGCATTGTGTAAAGCAATTTGAACTCAAGGAAGGTTACGTTTACTACATCAATTAAAATAGTATTCATTTAAATATATCTGCTGTCACTATGTCTAAATGTGCTAGGAGGTGCCTAACTTGTTTCCAAGTGTGTATATTAAGCATGCATGTTAGACATGGTGTGCGCGCTATATATTGGATAGGTTTTATACAGATTTCGTCGCTGCCATACAAATTACATGTACGTGTAGTAATTTCTACATTATTCTATAATTTATTGTCGTTCACGTTTTTTCTAACAAGGAAATATTTTTAGATGTTATTTTGTCCCTTCTCATCAGTGACAGTGTATGTAATGCGAAACATGTTTATTGATAATATTATTACGCCAAAGATAGCTACCTAGTTACTTTTAGAAGAATTCATGTACATTATCCATTAATAGGAATACCTAGTAGTTAATCTGCACCCGGATTATCCAAAATAATACCTTTGCTATTTCGTGTCAGCATATCGTTAATTAAGAACGTCTAACTTTTCATATGTTGTGTGAATTACCACAGATAACCAAAATACTGCAGCAGTATGCCGTATAGAACAATTAGTACATATTAATTTATCAGGTATTAACATTGAAATCTTGGTTAATTTCCGGTACTGTCAGCGGAAACAAACATAGATTAAGACATAACTGGAATTATAATGCTACAAATTATATATTTTCATTTAGTATCTCAAATTATTTTAATCTATTACACAGCTTGAAAATATTCTTTTTTGTTATCGATATCACAATTCGAAAAATAGGTTTCCGGTACTGTCAGCGGAAACAAACATAGATTAAGACATAACTGGAATTATAATGCTACAAATTATATATTTTCATTTAGTATCTCAAATTATTTTAATTTATTACACAGCTTGAAAATATTCTTTTTTGTTATCGATATCACAATTCGAAACATAGGTTTTTCCTTCAGAATATTTTATATATATAACAAAAACACATGCTATACGTGCATTCAAATATATTTTCAAACAAGTAATTATATCTCACATTTACATATTTCCCCAAATTATTCATAATTTATGAATTAAACAATATTTATAATTTTATTACAATAAAAGTAAAGACAAGACACAACTAAATGTATACACCACGAGGCCTCATGTGTGTATCCTTTTATTCAAATACACATCTATTCCAAATAATTCTCATAGATAGTATATATACTAGTCTTCACAATAATTTCACAATAATTTCACAATAATTTCACAATAATCTCAAGCGAAACAATATACATATATTACAACAAAAACAATAATAATAATAATAAAATAATAATAATAATAGTAATACTAATAGTAGTAGTAGTAGTAGCAGCAGTAGCATTAGTAGTGGTAGTAGTAGTAGTAGTAGTAGTAGTAGTAGTAGTAGTAGTAGTAGTAGTAGTAGTAGTAGTAGTAGTAGTAGCAGCAGCAGTAGTAGTAGTAGTAGTAAGTTTTTAAATAAATGAATAGTTTAATAATAATAATAATAATATAATATGCATCTATATCGCGCTGCATACACATAAATATTTGGGTGATGTGTAATTTAATGGCGGTGGCGATTACGAATTATGAAATGGGTTAAACTCGCGAGAACTAAAATGAAAATAGCTTAAATTAATTTATCAAACTAAATGAATTAAATGTAAAATTACATCTACGTGAGGTGAACATATATAAGCAAACACTATGCTCTACCTGAAATTCTTGAGCATTAAATTTGTATCGATTTTTAGTTTGTTATTTTAAATATTTTATTAGTTCTCTTTAGCACACTACTTCTATAACCCATAACGCCTACTCAAAACAGAATCGGGTCACTAAAGCAAACAAATAAAATAACATATATAACATGGACGACGGAATTGTGAATTAAAAGCAGAAAATATGCTCTACCTTAAATTCTTGCGCATTGAATTTGTATAGAAAACAAAATGTTATTTAACATATTGTATTAGTTCTCTTTAGCACACTACTTCTATAACCCATAACGCCTACTCAAAACAGAATCGGGTCACTAAAGCAAATACAATAACATATATAACATGGACGACGGAATTGCGAATTAAACGCAGAAAATATCCTCTACCTTAAATTCTTGCGCATTAAATTGGTATCGAAAAAAAATATGTTATTTGAATATATTTTATTAATTCTCTTTAGCACACTACTGTTATAACCCTAACACCTACTCAAAACAGTAGGTCACCCATTATAATAGCATATATAACTATATAGATACTCGAGATTTATTTCATAATAATTTGAATGAGTTGAATAGAAATGCCATTATATCATTATTTCCAATTCGTGTCAGTAATATATAAATACACAAAAGGAAAACAATTTAGTAATATCCGACAAGAAAATTATGCAGCATCATCTTTGATAAAAGCCTCTGATCATAAACCAAACAGAAGCCTACTTTTATTTCTTTTATCTTTTTATCTTAGAATAATTTAGTCGCGAACCTGACATTATACGCTGTTGTTCTGTAGCAGCCTTTAAAGGCATGCTTTTGCTAATGTGTCTATGAATACAGAATCTAGGTAACCCGTAACCGTAGTTTTTTTGAATAAATGACTAATATTATAATAATACGTGGATGCCTTAGGCTGGGTAGTTATATAGAGGGTGTTGTAGTAACGCCTAGTTATCTATATTAATTATCTACATGCATTGTATATACTAGTACTGCAGTGCAATTATTGAATACCCTCTGTAGGTTTACTCGGTTACTAGTTTAAATGGGGTGGGGGGGGGGGGGGGGAGTTTATTCGATAAGTACTATACTGGCTATGTTGTTCGCTGGAATGAAACGAATATTCGTAATGCAATCATTAGAATCTGCATTGAAGTATTGAAATTCAACGAATTGCATATTAAAGAAATAGTTTTGACATTCTACACCGTGCGATGTACACACACGCACACAGAAACACACACAACCACACACACAACCACACACACAACCACACACACACACACACTCTCACTCTCTCTCTCTATCTCTATCTATCTCTATCTCTCACACACACACACACATTATATATATTATTAATTTATACTGATGACGTGTCACTTGATAGTAATACTCTCAGATGTATTGTAAAATCACTAGTTGGAGAGTCCATGGTTGTTGTGTTGGGTGTGACCTTTTAGAGAGTTGAAAGTACATCCACATTCACATATCTAGCCGTCAAACCTCGGATCTTAGTTCTACAGTCGAAGCTGGCACATTACTAGACAATCTCCCCGAGATTACGAAACTTTTCTCAGTACGATTTCATACTCAATTTTGTTCATGTTCTTTAGCATAGCACGTGAGTTGGGCATACAAATCGTACTCAGAAAAGTATCGTAATCTCGGGGCAAGGACAATAAACTAACAGTTGACATAAGGAAACTAATACTAGTAAGCATCTTACATAAATACAAGTTTCCATTGTTCTGCATTAATAATTAACTGCAGCGACAATTGATCTTGAAAGCTAAACAAAATAAGTTTAAAATACATCTTTGGAATTCAAATAAATGTTCATACAAATGGTAGAATTATGCAAATGCTATCTGATCTGTTATCTGCAGTTCTTTCCCATTTATATTTACACGTTTATCCTAGTCCTCAGGGTGGGACATTTCGCTATAAGTAATCTTATTAGCATATAGATGTCATGGTAGGATGGATATACATATATATATATATATATATATCAAACAATATCCTCATAGGTTAACCATTCTGCATTAGACAATTCTTTCACAACTGTTAGGTACATCTACCAAAGGCTATCGGTCTGGTAACCATTTCCGACACGGCCAAAGACAACTTTGCAAGTCGATACCATACAGGTTGGTGTGCTTTATTATCAACATCTCAGAAGCGTCACCTCGGTGGACAGTACGAACGAGAAAGTCGTGCAATTCTACAAGAATATGTGTAATGTTTGCATCAAAACATGGTTTAACGGATGAAAAACCTAACAATAAGACAATTGCACTAAATGAATATCGTTCTCCAACTTTAATAAATAATGTTCTCCCTCTCTCTCCCTTCTCTCACTAACTCCCTCTATCTCTCTCAATACACACACACATACACACATACACACACACACACACACACATATATATATACATACACACATACATACATATATCGGGTGGCCAAAAAGACCAACGTCCCGAACCTTAATTTGTAACTAATCATGCTATTACTATGAAATTTCACGCAGGTGACGAATATGGTGTTATTAATACATACTGAATACATAAGATGTCGTATACATCTTTTTAAGTCGGGCAAATAAAAACAGAAGTCAAAAACTGCAATGGCAGAGTCTAATAAGCGGCATATCTAGTTACGTTGAATTTGGGTAATACATTTGTAACTAACCATTATATTACTTACTATGAAACTTCACA
>JAUTBR010144968.1:0-7500 GCA_032361205.1 Pseudorimula midatlantica
TATCGTCGCTATATATATATAATCATAACAAAATATCCGTACGTTTGTTTGACTAATAATGCATAAATTTGCATTCAGTTCTTAAAAAGCGCAATTCTAAATTTGAGCATATTTCCATACACTGAGTCTCTATCAGTGTATGGAAATAATGTTCAAATTTAGAATTGCGCTCTTTTTAAGAACTAAATGTAAATGTATGCATTATTTATACAAACTTATACAAACGTATGGATAGTTTTTATGATTTTCTTTAATGATTTTTTTAAATGATTTTTGTTATTACGTTTGTGAAAAAAGTATTGTTGGCTGGTTTTGACAAGTCAGACGCAGATCTACTGGGTCCGCTCCACAAGTCCCTGTGATAGCGTTTGCATTTGTGTATACATGTGTGTATGTGTGTGTGTGTGTGTGTTTGTGTGTGTGTGTGTGTGTGTGTTCGTGCGTGTGTTTGTTCGTGCGTGCGTGTACACATCATTACAAACAATTTTGAATATACCATCGTATGTCAGGACAGCTACAACGAAGATTAGTCTATATAGCTAGCTCACTCGCTACATACTACACGTATATGATATACAGCAACACGTAAGCCTCCCCTCTGTAGCAACATTGATTCTGACATAGAGATAGTTTTGCCACACTCATGCAATCTAAATAGTATATAGTATATCGTGGTACTAACACCCAAGCTTCTCAATAACGTAAAAGCACGCAATGTCCTCTATTTACCTGCCAATGACAGCAATCTTCTCTTCTCTCAGCAAAGTTTTCCCTTCCATTGTGCCTTGTCTGTGCAAATTATCGGACTGGGGTTCAATTCACTACACGAGGGAAGCGTTAAGATAGCCTCTGGCAGTATAGGTATTGCTCAACCAAATACTTTTCCATAGGCCACAATGGTAGCGGTTGGATTGATGTAACCCTTAGGAAGGAAAGCACAATACCTGACCACACGTGAAGTAACAGTACATCATCTGCAATCTGGTAACCCACAAATAAAATACTTCTTCCTGTCTATGTATGTTTTATAAACACTCACAGGAAGTGGGTCACCCCTGTCTCGCAGATATTGGACAAATCTGAATTTCACAGATAGATGGCTCAGATCAATGGATCAAATTGTAAATATTTCTTATGCCAATTATAAACCTGGAATGCTTTTAGAATACCAGACGAATTACCCACATAAAATGATATTATAGGTAATACTCTACCAATAATTGGCTTGCAAATCCACATTTTCGGGGCCCAATCTTCCACTGGTGTGACGACTAGTTCCACTAATTGGTAGAGTATTACCTATAGTAGTAGGCTACACTGTTAATCCCTAGGTCATTGTGTTCCCATGCGGTAACATGCAGTTGCCCCGTGAAGCTGGAGATATACTAAGAGTAACATTTGAAGAAACGCATGCATCGTAAGTGGGAAATAAAACGACATTGGTGCCAAGCGGGTTCCAATAGAACTAATTTAGCAATAACTTTTCTTTGCTCATGTAGAACACGATATAATGAATAAATTATCCATGTATCAAAATGTGATCTTTATTAAAGGTAAATTTGAAACTGTGTAATATTCTGAGAAATAATGGTGATAAATTTGCAGGCTATTGGTATGATTTCAAGAGAAATATCAATATAACAAGTTGCTATACAAGTCAAGATTGTCCTTGTTGTATCTGAATTTCAACCGAATTTAAGCAAGAGGCCGATTTTTGAAAATAAAAATAAATATTAGAATAAAACAAAAGAAAAGATGAATATTTTCACATAGACACTTTATTTCAAATTGGTATATTTTCCGAAATTAATTACAAAAATAAATTTAAAATACCTAGCATTCACTCATCTCTAAATATAATAGGCTGCTGATCCATTCATTGTATTCATTCCAAACGAAGATACTGAAACACTACAAACTGAGAGGATTACTGAACTAAGGTATTGTTGAAGTAAGCCATCGGGCTTGAAAACTTGTTTTAATATGAAGTTCCACACTGACTTGTCCTATACTGTATAACTACGTACGGTACATTTGAAAGCATACAAGTACATACAGATTTGCAATTATATGTTCACATCAACCATTAGACTACATAGTACATACCAGTGCATATCATAATCCAACGATGACAGACAGTCTCATTTGAAGCTTAATGATTAAAACACACACGAATAAAATAAATAAATAAATAAACAAAAAAGATTTTTAAAACCCACACACAACAAACAAACAAACAAACAAACAAACTATATAACTATAAATATAACTATACCATTTACTTACAATACATAATACCGTTAATGAATACACACGCTCCCAAAGTTGCATGACCCCATATTTTATGTTCTGGGTAGAATATTATATATGTCTAATACTGATTAATTCCAATGTTTGTTTGTCAAACGTGTCACAAACTAGTGCTAGATATGGACTCACAACGTGTATATGCATGATAATGCGTATACGGTATACTAAATAGTACATAGGATAATCAGAATAGCAGGTGCACTGCTATCTGGGATAAGTCTTTTCTTTTGTTAAGATAATACTTATAATATAGTATAGTATAGTATGCGTAAACGCCCGCATTGCGTTAAGTTAAGATAACAGCGGTGACATTCTCTATTCTTAATACTTATTCATTGTGACATTCCAGATATCAAGGCGAGGCTAAGCCCGCATACTCAAGGTCACCGGCCGATTTAACACTAATGTCAATGGGAATATTGCAATTAATTTTGATGCAAGTACAAAGTATTTCATCGTTGATAATCATGCCACTGTCATGTATTACATGTTATAACATAGCCGCTATGTGGGACAGTATATCTGGAATGTGAACACTTCTTATTTATTTATGTATTCTATCTCGAAAATCGCCAAGGTCAGCGATAGCAGTTTTCGTGTAATTACGTTACCATTATTAGTTGTAGGAAATACATTTGTGTAAACTTAAATTTTACACCAATCTACTATTTTTCTTTACTAATATGTTTTAAATAGAAGAGTTATTTAAGTTACCAAAATAAATGGTGATGGCCTATGTTTTTACGAGATCTGTAATTCTCATCAGGTGTTTACATCACCAGTCAGTATCGGAACATTCAACATCGTGTACGAACAATAAATTAAATTATCAACGCTACCGTGAAATTGGAATCCTGATATCTTCCGATGGCCATAATCCACCATTACACAAATAAACATCTTTCAGAAAAGTGTGAAATAACCGTACGAGTCATGAAGCCCATGCTCATCGAATAACGTCACACGGCAACGCGATTCCGCCATTTCCTCGGCTTGCGGGTTTAGCGATGATCTATTTATAGATGAGGGTCATATGAATAAGTATTAAGAAAGGTCAATAGGCCTACTATGTAATGAACATGGAATGTATACATTAAAAAACAACATCGTTGCCTTTAGATCTACATGTATACTATTATATATTATATAATATTAATTCACTGATCATGATCATGCGAGAACGAGTGATTTTCATAGATACACATTCATCCAGTACTAGTAGGGCCTATCAATAACCTTTAGATACGATTGTATACTATAATGTATTTATACATGTACTGTACATGTATATCAATTCATGTTTGCCTATACTTATTTATATATATACATTATTAATACACATTGTCGTCTTCCCCACGGCCTCGTGTTACACATTTGCAGGAATTTCGCTTCTCTGATTTTAGTCTTGCTATGCCAATGTCCAGTCTCACTTGACCAATTCTGTTATACTCTATTACAGTTTCTCCAGCATGGGTTATCTCTGAGAAACAATTGTTATACGCCTATCTATTCTCCTTCTCTATCCATATCACTTTTCAACTTCAGTAGTCTCGCCATTCTCGCCTCTCTCTCCTTCCGCGCATCCGGAACTGCGCACAGGGGGACCTTCCGCTCCAGTTCTTTCTGTATCCGCTCAGCCAGTTCGCCCCCAGGTAGCACCGGCGGGCCAAATGTCTGCTGCACCCGGAAAATGGAGGGGCCGTACCTTTCACAGTAGTTGAGATAGCCTGTGGATATACAAGTAGCTGTGGTAGGCTCATAATAGCAAATATAATATACTAAATACATTAACATGTTTACACATAATTAACGGCACACCCATACACATAAGTACACAATAAAATATGCCGCTTAAAACTATAAGAATGCAACTTCCACATTTCATTCAGCGATATAAACATTTATAATACACTTACACCTATCTCTCTCTCTTTTTTCTTTTTCTTCTCTCGCGCGCGCGCTCTCTCTCTCTCTCTCTCTGTCTCTCTCTCTCTCTCTCTCTCTCTAACACTCTCTCTCTCTCTCTCTCTCTCTCTCTCTCTCTCTCTAACACACACACAGCTGCCTTCCTCCCCTTCCGTCCGTCCTTCATTCTTTCTCTCTGTCTCTTTTGCTACCCCCTCTCTCTTTCTCTTTCACACACACACACACACACACACACACACACACACACACACACACACACACACACACACACACACACACACACACTGTACAGATACCTGAGTTACACAGTATACACACATTCTTTTAGACACAGCAACATGGAACTCTACGTTAAACACGTGCTAATTATAATTAAGAATGGCCATGCATTGTACACACATGTTACTGATGAGTTTACGATGACCACACTACTCATATATGACCACACTACTTAAATTACTCATACACAATGCCACTTCGGATACTACTTAAATTACTCATACACAATGCCACTTCGGATCAAACTAATAAAGCGACAGCCACAGAATTTTCGATCCGGAATGTCGCGAATTTGATTTGATTGACAAGATGCCCAATTATATAATTGTGGATGTCGCTTGGTTGATCCGAATCATAAGATGCCGTGAGATAGCTGACCTTCGGCGTTGAGATGCCCAGTCTGGAAGGGTCCAAGAAAAGCATATCTCCGTCCTAAACCCGCGGACACCACCTTGTTGACGCCGTCCACAGTCAACACGCCGTCCTGCCACAAATAATACAAGACCATTATACCGTCGACACACTAACCTCGGACAAAGACACCGCCATTTATTTAGGCCACCGCAGCTTTCAAGATACGTTCCCTCATATGACAGCATGTCCTTTTAGAGAAATAGGTTAGCTGCAACACCTGTAGCACTGAATGTTGCAGGAAAGCTTCAAGCACCGTCTGCACATTCGTTGTCATGGCCCCGAGATTATGAAACGTTCTGACATACGATTCAAAGAGTTCAACTCAGTTCTGTTTACAAATCCTCATATTAAATGAAATCGTACTCAAAAGGTTTCATAATATCTCGGGGCTTGCTCTATTTTGGGCATCCGAGTTTTAACATGGCCCTGGCACCCATAACAGGGCGCCTAACATTTGTTTTTCTGCGTACATGATAATGTTTGTAGTGTGTAACTTACATTGACGAGTCTCAGACTCTCCCCCATTATGGCGAACTGCATCCTGTTCAGCACGTATCCTACAATCTCCTTCTTGAGACTGATAGGAGCCTGACCAATCGCCGTCATGACTTCACGAGCCCGGGTCATCGTGACCGACGACGTCCAAGGGGCCGGAACTAGCTCCACTGCACGAGAGAAATACGGAGGATTCGTCTGCAACATGTAGTTTCTCTATCATATGTCTATGCCTACTTCGGGCGGTTTTGTGAGGATGTAGAGCAATGCTATCTTCTAGAGTTCGCGCGAGTTCGCGAAACAATGCTAGAGTGACGCCACGAACGTGCTATAGGATGGCACACGAAGCACGAAAACTAGACATGCGCAATGACACTTCCGGGCTAAACTAGCGTAACCGCCCGAAGTAGTCCACTGGCTCACAGTCATAACATTATGTAATAATTACTAGAAACTCGCTAAAAAAGTCACTAATAAAATTATTGACACCATTTTGTAGAAAAGGTATCTTCTTTGTAGACTGGCTTACTTTAGACACCTTGAAATAATCGTTCCATATTTTTTTTAAATATAGAAAACAATTGCATAACCAATTCTTATCACAAGTCATACTTTATACATGGTATATATATATATAACCAGACAGGCGTTGAATCTCGTGAATGTAGTTGAAAATAGGACAGGACAATTGTATAACGCCTGAGGACACAACCATTATAACCAAATATGCACGTCGTTTCAATAATCACGTAATGTCCTAATTATAAAGACCTACCGGATGTGCAACCAGAAAGCGTTCCTTGTTTTTGAGGTCACGCGAGAGTTCAGACGGCAGGAACGTACTGGAGGAGCTGGACAGGATTGCGTTTGAGGACATGATGTCATCAATCTCTGCCACCACCTTCCTCTTCAGAGGTAGGTCCTCCGGAACACATTCCTGGAGACACGGAGAGAAGCCATTAAGACAGTACGACGATAAGACATTCCTGGAAACAATGAGACATTAAGACAAGGAGACAAACTATTAAGACATTCCTGGAGACAAGGAGACATTAAGACGAGGAGACATTAAGATATTCCTGGAAACAAGGAGACAGTAAGATAATGAGACATTAAGACATTAAGACATTCCTGGAAACAAGGAGACATTAAGACAATGAGACAATAAGATATTAAGACAATGAGACATTAAGACATTCCTGGAAACAATGAGACATTAAGACAAAGATACATTAAGACATTAAGACATTCCTGGAGACAAGGAGACATTAAGAAACGACCAAGTAGGATATATGCCCATATCTAGGTATTTACTACGATACCATGAGGACTCTTGTAACGATCTCTAGCTACCAGTAATACATGGGGATCGCTATGGTCTCATAGTGGATGTTAGAGCTTAAATACATGGGGATCGTGCCCTTACGGGAGCGATATTTCTTAAAGTGGATATGAGAGCTTCGGAAAACGATACCCTGGACATGTACATGCTATTTAATGTGAGGTGGGCTGACGTTCTTTCTCTGACATTATAAACGAGTATCTCCGATTGGATGACCTATTAACTGTATTCATCCTTGACATGTAGATAAGAACGGAACGAAGTAGTTCATATTGCACATGGCTTTGAGGATGTAAATTATAAGCAATGGCGTTTCAGAACATGAACATTAATGTAACCAAGCTTGACTTTTAACTTTGTTCATGTTAATGTATCAGTGTGCAGTCAGTATTTGATCTCAACTTCCTGCGGATTACTATGTAGAATGTATAGTCTTTAACACACCTGTATCCAGCATGCATCCGTCACACACTCCTCTACACTTCCTGTCGGTTGTATCAAGGAATGCAATTCCTCCACGGTCAATGTACCCCTCAATTGTCCGCTCCGTGACAACGTCTCAATCTGCTGGTGGATGAGGTCGAGGGCGTTCTTCAAGGAAGCGGAACTGACGTCATACAGTACTACCTGGTAGCCAGCACACGCGAAGAGTAGCGCCCAGCTTCCTCCGATCTGACCGCTATGGGAAGACACCATAAATGGTACAAACAATACAGTAGATATTTCGTTGTAAC
>JAUTBR010144979.1:0-10224 GCA_032361205.1 Pseudorimula midatlantica
CCAAAATATGAATTTTACTAGTCCTTGCCAAATTCACTCGCCACGGGCGATAGGACTACCGTTAATTTCGAACGCTGAATGATGCATTTAATGCTCTAACTGCTGGCCTAGACACAGGTACTGTTCTTTAGGGCATCTCAGGTTGCTTCCAGCATGGAGAGAGTTAAGAAGGAAAACCAACCCAGATTGTTCGCCACTATACCAACCCACTCCTTTTTTGTTATTCTTAATTTTTCTACCCAAAGTTAACCACAATCGTGACTGAGGGAACATCCAGTTGCCCATTGTTTGGAAAAGTTTAATAAAAATACGAACATTTCTAGGAATAGCAATAATTAACCCTGATTTTGTTCTATATTAAAACAAGATTATTTTTAGATTATTATCATAAATGAAAAAAGTAGGGTAAAGTGATCTAAAGTCGGACACGATCAGAAGTCGGACACTTTTGCTCCATATTTATAGAATTAACAACACCTGGAATCAAAACACACATTGATCTTATCGAAGCTTTGAACTTATCCCCTAAACAGAGTTAACATTATTTACTTACTCATGTAACTTTCACCCTCTCATTTTCACCGCCCAAATTCGCAACAAATCTGACCGAGCATTCTTAAAATGTATGACAATAGTTCAAGTTCACTCTCTTATACCAAGATCAATTTTTAGGATACGCAATGCAGATTTATAAAATATGAAACTATAACTACATAAGAATTCAATAAATATCGAATTGTATGAACAATACCGTCAGAACAATCTCAGATGTTTTACGACAGTATACACATTCGATTGGAAGTCGGACAGTGCTTATATCAGTATGATATTGCAAGTCAGACGTAATCTACCACATATGGTGTTGCTGCATTTCATGTCAAACTAATAGTCCCACTTCCGATCGAATGCGTCCGACTTGCAATCATATCAAGGTAGTGTTATATTTCGTCTCTTTTTGGATATATTTCGCCCTGTACGTAAACAATATGATATTCAGAAGACGTCAAAGGTTTCTGGCTATCAAGTGGGTACGTTCTGATTGCTTCCCATTCGCTGCAAACTTTACAAGCGTGTGCCAAGTGCAGAGGGTGTCCGACTACCTATCACTTTACCCTATAGGGATTATTATTCTACAACTTACTCTGCACATGTTTTTTCCCGCTGCGATGAATAGTTAACATGTCGATCGTATCAAACACAGGATTGTGGTGACAAACCATACAGGCTAATCTGAAAGAAAAAAAGAAGGAATATTCAGAAAAATTGATTTGGGGATTATCAATTAAAAGATAATTCCTCCATTAATATCGGAGTGTGTACATTTTCCATTTATATTTTAAAACTAAATTATCATATCTCAAAATTTAGAAAAATTATCTTGTAATGAACTTTGATGTTAAAATATAAATATAATAACGCAACGATAACGTTAAAGGGGACATAACTCTATTATAATCCGCGTATTCATTAAAGACAAGATAAATAGCAGATTCTTTTAGTAACTATCGAGTGTTGGGGATCAAGTACATTAGTAAATAACAACTTTTGGGTGGGTAAATCAAGCGTAATTAGTCTCAAATGGAAATTCGGCTGTCCATTATCCAGGTCTATCAACTGCGATATGCCTTTAATAATTTTACAGAAGGCAGACAATTTTCTTAGTGTTGAACAATTCACAAACTTTATGAACATTAGGACGATTATAATACTAGTAGTCAATATTGTAAACCATGCATGCGTAGTTAATCCAATCTTCTGCCAAGAGTTACCTACCTTCCATTGCTCAGCAGCTTCGCCTCGTCTTCTGGTATATTCACCGCGAGTAAATCGCTTACCCTCCTTTTCTGGCATTTAAATAGAAAGAAAAGAAATTGTGACCAACATTGTTTCAGTTATATTTTCAAAGAGCAGATTTTTTTTGTTTTGATTATTTGTCATTTTATGTCGCTGAGGGAATATTTCACCATGTAACGACAAGAAATCTCCCAAATAAACATCCGCTAGAAAAATATTTGTTACCAAGATTATTTATACTCCCAATCAACAGGATCGATATTCCTCCCGAGAGTGTGTTGTAAAATAGACATTAGATATTTTTAGTTTTACCCATGTTCAAATTCAAATATGAAAATCCATGTGTATCATATCACATAATTTTGTTGATCCTTTCTAGAATCTTTCACTAATTGAAGTGCAAGTTAAATTGTGCATGTGAATAATATCATTATCACATGATCAACATAGGTATGTGATGTTTTACGTAGGAATTCTCCCATTTGATTCTGAATGTTGGAAAACTAAATGTCTCTACCATTTGACTGAAGCTTTATACCCTTTATCGTCCATAAGGCTGTCATATATCTTCGTTATTGTCAAGACATCGCAAATTTAAACTAATATGTATGCTTTTGCTAACTTTATGTGGATGCAATTTGTCTTCCTCGATATGTGAATATTTTATGTAGTCGTGTATTCAACAACTTGTATGATGGGGTAATTCTATCGCTGTTGATGTTCTTCTTTGCAAAGTGCCTTCATGCAATGACAATGCAATGTTTAAAAACATTTCCTTGAATAATCAGTTGTCATTTCCATCTTCAACTGTTTTCATGTATGATGTATACATTTTCAAGTTGCGACGAGAAATTGTTTAATTGGTGCCGAAGGAGAATGAGTGAATTTGGTGTTCGACATCATAGCATGAATCCTTCACCCAAATGTGACGTCACCATGTGTGTACAGTGTTACTTTAATTGCAAGAGCCAGCAATAACCGTGGGAACTGAACATTGCTTGGATCAGTTTACTAAATTCCGACAGTATCTACGGCCACAACTCTGTTCAGAATCCCTCAGTAACCCATGAACAAATAAGACAAATAATTCTGGTTGCATTGTGAAGTGAAAGTATTTATTATTTCCTATCAAAGTCACATGATCCTGTAAAGTGGGTTTGGCCCGTTGACCTGTTGACCATAGCGATTCCTACCGCATTCGATGTAAATCAGCATGGAGGTTATTCGACTTGCAGCCGCCAGATGTTGATAAAGTGCCCTACCATTATTACAGTGGGAAATCAGTGACTGAAATCACATTCAACCATTTTACACTGGATTTCAATACTCAAAAATGCATCTCTTAGAGTTACAACGAGCAGAACATCCCCGGCATATTGCATGAAAAATAATGTGTTGTTATGGAAACCCTACCCCCAATATCGCTGAGTGTGTGCGACACTGGCACAAAGGCACTAGTTATGATGAGAATGGGACATGCTCCCAAACACTTTCTACGACGTATATAGTTACGTTATCTACGGTATTATGTATCTTTGTGGGTATGATAGTAACTGCCCAATCTGTGGGTACAGATATTGCTGTGGAACAAGCGGTTACAAATGTAATAGAATACGAGAGTGAGAGAAAAAGAAAAAACAACTTTCTTCACACATACAAATCTCCTGTAAACAGCATCAAACAAACAAAATTACAACAATGTGTTTTTGGTTTTAACTCCGCATTACTCTGTGCGAGTATTACATAGAAGTATGCCTATGTAGAAATATACTATTTACCTACGACCGCTATGCCGCTGGTAACAACTAAGAGGAATGAATCGTCTGTCGCCAGGTTTTATATATTAGGACGGAATAAATTCACTGGTTGAATTTCTATATTCTAAATATAAATGTCATAGTCAAGATCACAACTGAGGTATGTACGGGTGTTGTTGGCATTTTCTTCTTAGCCATCTGGCTCGTTACCATGACAACAGCAAGTCTAGTCTGTTCACAATGTCCTCTAGGATTGGTTTCGGAGTGGTTTAACACTGGAAGTCACACCAAATAAGTCATTCTGTAATTACAGGTATTTATACATGACAACTCGATCATATTATCATCCACACTCATTCATCATGTCCACAGGTCTCGGGGGGGAAAATTGCATTAAAATCCTGCAATGTTCCAACTTGACAAATCACACATGTTTGTGTGGGAATTTCACCAATGAATGCTTACAGATAATTTGATATAATAACGTATCAACTGAATACCTTGTTCCGCAGTGCGTCTCGAATAAAACAGAATATAAACAACGATTTAACACACAGGCTCATCATGGCTCAACTAATGGCTGGACGGTAACTGCACGGTGTATAGACTGGCAGACGGACGGCTAGACTTGAATAAAGGACGGATGTCTGGACGGATGCACGGTCTGGACAGATGTGCTGCCTGGATGGACGGACGGAGGGACTGACAGACAGACGGCACTGCACGAATGGACAGATGCGAAACCACCGGTCTGTGCTTCATGCAAATCACACTAGGGGACACACATATAATATCTGGAGTAGTCATTGCTCATCATTTTGCATTCGAGGTTTTCCTCGCTCCGCTAGCCCCGGCTACACTGGCATTCGTTCCACTGCGGAACTTTGTGGCCGGAAGCTTGGTACCGGAATCCACACTTCCGGCGCTGCTCAGAGACCCTCTCCTGGCGACGACCGAAGACACAGGCAGATTTCCACCGGAGAACTTCCTCCCTCCTGCATTACCGGTGGACGGGACCTTGAGGACTCCCGATTTCCCTCCAGCCAATGTTGTCTTGGAACCCTTCACCGGAGTGACGCCGCTTTTCTTTGGACCGGGAATTTTACTTTCCTTCCTGCGCCGCTCGCCTTTAGCTAACCTCGCTTCCTCTTCTCTCTGGTCTTTCTCCTCCTGCTCCAGCAAATGCTTCTCATGGTCCTCCTTCAGCTGATCCTCGATGTCGTCCTCGAAATTTTTCCTCCGGGACAGAACCGACTCCATCTGAACGTGGATCTTGTCCAGCTCTTCCACGGCTACTTTGATCGCGGCGTTGACGTCGCGGTCCTTCTCGTTGATGAGGATCCGCCGGACGCAGGCCTCCAGCCCCTGCAACAGGTTCCGGTCATACGGGAGCTTGACCAGCCTCTTCAGCGACGGTAAAATCCCACACAAACGCAATCGGATATTTGCCACAGGATCGCTCGTCAGTTCGAGGACATTCTCGTAGAAATGTTCCTTGAAGTACGCTTTCGAATACAGCTTCATTGCAAACCGGCAAATGTCAATGAACAGACTTCTGTGGTGGCAGCTCTTCCCGTGACAGAACTCCTCCACAATGTGTGTCATTATCTCCTCCCTGTATTCTTGTTTCTTCACATGGCGGACGAGAACCAGGAGAGTCCAGGCGGCCGAGTGGCGCACGGGAAGCGCCCGGGCGGTGAACAATTTCTGGAAGATGTCGGGAACGACTTTGGTAGTGAGGATGTCGTTGGAGCAGCACATAGGAAGACAGGCGAGACTGGTCATCAGCTCTTCTTGGGATCGCCAGTTGTTGGACGAGAAGATCACAGTATCCGCGGCCAAAACGGCAGAAATAATGTCATTCATGCTGTTTACCTTCGCGTCCGTTATGCTGCTCGTTCCGCCTTTTGCGATGACCTCCAGCGTCTCGGGAAGATGATAGATCAACGCCTGGAGGACTTCTATGCAGTCGTCCTTGAGGAAGTTAACCATCTCTCCTTGAATGAAGTTGACAGACGTCCCCAGCTGCTTGGCGACTTCGTGAATACCTTTAGCCATCGTTGTCTTCACCTGTACGTGTGGGTCTCTGCACAAATTGTTAAACGTGGTAAAAAGCTCCGACTTAAACGACCGCGATCCAATGAACAGAACCATGGCAGGAAAGTTATATGCACAATTCGTCCGACATTCAAGATACTGATCCTCTTCAAACAAATCGGGAATCATCACCGGTTTCGAAGGCGAATCTTTGTCCCCATCACCGGGAGCTTTCTTCTTATCTGCCAATCCGACGCGACACAACTTCTTGTAAAAATCGATGAAGAACCGTTTCTGCTCGTCAGTGAGGTTGATGGACAGCCCGTGACACAGACGACCTAGCTGCTTAGATAGAGCGGGAAGTGTTGCATCTCCGGAGTCCATGGCTTGTTGACAGAACTTGGTGACCAGCGGAATGATTGTCGTCATACACGTGTCGTCATCGAGTAGACTCAGGATACTGACAACGGTTTCCAGGCCGGTGATGCGGACGTAGCTCTCCTCATCATTGGTCAGTTCCACCAGCTCGGGAAGAAGCGAACTCTTGGTAGCCTCCAGACCGAGGCCGCGAGCAACTGCGTCCAACTGCTGACACATACATCCGCGTACCTCATAGTCCACATCCTGACACAGCGACTGGACAACGGGGAGAATATCCTTCTTGATGGTGAAAGGTTCAAATTTTGTTGATATCTTCCCAAGTATTTTAGAGCAGGACAGCCGAGCTTGAACGGACTGGGACAGCTGACCTTTTGCCACAGCTATGGTCAAGACGTCGGATTTAATTACATCTTTCGGCAGCAGGTCGATGACATCCAGTAATGTGTCCAACCAGGCACCAGCAACTTCTGGGTCTTTGCTGTCGACGCTGCAGAGTATGGTTTGTAGGAATGTTGAAGCATAACTTTGGACAGGGATCATATCTTTCGCTAGGATCTGTAAGAATGCTGAGGTAGCTTGCAATTGCATCTCCGTTTGAGCCACATGAAGAACTTCACGCACTTTGGGTACAACTCTACGCATACATTCTGCATGGTTATTTTGGAGTAAATCAGGTAAATTCGTGATTACACTAATTCGCTGAACTTCTTGTCCAGAACTCAAAAGATATACAGCTCTTTCAATGTCACTTAACTGAGGGTCAACTGTTAATTTTTCGAGTTCCTCGGTTGTCTTTAGTGCTTTAGTGATCGGTCGGCCATCCAATTGAAGTTCTTGCAAATCTTCGGACAGTAGCGTCGTCGTGGCGTCCATTCCAACTATTTAGTCTGCTACCCCGCAATTGCAACCATCTCCTTTTTCTCAGTGCTCCGTACTGTAAATTTGTAAATTTCAGCCTAAAACGTCCCATTTAGACATTGAAAACATAGCAAGTTACCAGAGCATGGCGAAAGTTCTCTTGACAACACAACTGGCCTCCATGTTGCTCGGCAAAACGAGATCACGCCGAGACTTTACTATTTTTAGGTCTAGCATTACTTCAACACATTCCCAAAATTAATTTGTCCATGTCATCTGACACGTTGGACGAAGAATATATCATGAAAAAACTAACCCTCAATGAATTGATATAAATGTTGTCGTCACTCTGTCTCTTGAAAGACATTTCCAAGGTGTAAAATCACGCAAAATCCCCTCACTTTGCAAGAATTCCGAGTCAAACGTTGACATGTGTCAAACGGGTATTTTCCTGTCAAAAAATAGATAGCCAATGAAACCGTTTGTTACTTTTAGCATTAACCAATCAAAATGAGGTTTACATTTGCATCGGGGAATTCCCAACTAAATCCCTCGCGATTTTGCGTTATATCAACGAGACATCCGGGCGTCTGCGCTAAACGATTGCGCACACGAACAATTTGTGTCTAGTTGTAAGAACCCGGTAGGAATCGCAAATATTTTAGAGGAGTAAGTGGGTTAAAATATGCTTATTCACTAGAAGCTTGATGAACTAAGGTAGTTTATGTTTTGTTACTGTTTGGTACGTTGATACTTTCGACCTACGGTTTGGGGTAAGTTAGTATTCACAAATGAAACGTCCTTGGGCTTCCGTCGAAGTATAAATTGGATAGGTCAAATAACCAGAAGTCTTTTCATCAATGCATATTGGAAAGTTGCCAAACGTCATTTTACCCATATGTAAACACTGTTTGATAATTATAATGAACGAGGTAACTGATTTTTGTATTTAGATTATCCTAAATAAGAATTTCAAGTGTTTACAATAGTTGTAAATATTCTTTCATTTGTCAAACAGACCGTACAGGAAACTTTGACATGGTGGACTTGTATTGATATTCTCAGACATCGTATGGATTGTTTTGTCCACGTTTCGTGTTTTTAAATATAACAGGCACATTACTGATATGATCTAATATGTTGTACAATATACTGTGAGATATGCTTGTTGAAATGTCCCATTTCATGACAAAACCAACAGCACCTCCCTTTGATCATATGGTCACACCCCTTTTATAATAAGGAAGTATAGTTATTTTATAATATATTGTAATGAATTCCATTAATCTGTGACATGTAATAGTGCATTAGTAAATGTTCTAATGGTATACATGATCACGATATATCGATAAATATAATAATGATATGAAAATAATGAATTTCGACAAAGTAGTAGCTAGAACTTCATATTGTAGAAAAATCAGAAGATCCTAACTATTACATAATCTCTTAGAGGAAAGTGAATTCTTTAGGCAGTGATTGCATGCTCTACATTAGTCCTAATAGTTAATAGATAATGTAGATATCAAATAAAATAGACAATGGTACATTATTCTTATCAGGAAAAATGTGGTAAAGTGGTTGGGTCCAGCTTTGTTCTATTATCAGCTATTTATGCAACAACAATCCAGAATCAACTTTTGTATGAACTGAATACTTTAACGATTTGTCGCACAATAACATGATGCTGATTATTTTATGTTGATTTATCTCTAAAAGCAAAATCATAAAAAAAATCGTTTTCAAAATGGTTTATCTAGAAAGTGTCCAATAACTAATTACTAGATTAGACCTTAGAATTCCCAGATTAGCTTTTAAATATATACCTTTCTTGTTATCGTCAAATATGGGAAAGATTTCCACCAAAACGTAAAGCAGTGATTCATTCGTGTGACGTGAAACAATCATTCATGTAAGGATTGACTGTCATTTTCTTTACGTTCATTGAGGTATGAACGAAAAGAACGATGTGCAAACTGTATGAATCCGCGAAGCGCTTCGTACAAAAGTTTGCACATCGGTTTTTTTGGTTCATACCTCAATGAACATAAAGAACATGACAGTCAATCCTTATAAATAAATTACGTAATATTCATTTGATAGTTTGAAATAACAAAAGCCTTTACAGTGTTCGAAATAATGAAAATAATGAGGGGGTCATTCTCCATAGGCCCAATGTTAAAGGTGGTAAAATCTGTCATTTTCAGGGGGTCACACAGATACCTTTAACATTGCAGATTTTCAAATGATCCCCGTACCCCCTATTAATTCGAACACTGCTTTATATTTAATCATTTAGCTTCCAAGCACAGTGCAATAGTACCGCGACCGGTAAACTGTCAATCAAACACCTGGCCTAAGAAAATTTTGTTCGTCGATGTTTTGGGGTCACGTGAACCAATCAGATTGTCGGATTGACAATATATTTATTTATTTACCCGTAACCCGACATTTTTTTAATTTTGAGGAGTACATTTATTTTGTTCTTTCTTCTGTGGTACAATTTGTGTTGGATGATTGTTAATAATAACCATTGTGTATGTTTACAGGTTTCATCTTGTATACTTTCTACAAATCTGTGATTCAAATCAGGAAATGGCTGGTGAAGAACAAGTAGAAGTATGTAATTAATTTATTAATTCAAGAATTATTATATCATTCTATATTCTAGCATGTACGTCAATTTTAATAAAACTTTATTTACTAACGTTTTCATGCTGCTTTTCATTTTAAACCATTTATGGTACAATTAAATATTATTCGTTGCATATGGGTGAAAGATTCCCGCTGTGGCGTCAAACAATGGTTGGCACATTTATTAATTCAAGAAGTTGTGTTGAGTTTTTATTGTCAATAGAATTTCAGTTTAGAATATTAATCACTTACGGTATGTACATAATTTTATCATGGTGAAAATCTCAACTGATTCATCAATGCTTTCGTTTTCAGTGTCCCCTATGCATGGAACCATTAGAAATTGATGATGTCAATTTCTTTCCGTGTACATGTGGCTATCAGGCAAGTCAAATCTTGTTTGTCGAAATATGTACGAATTCACCTGGGCTCATTTACATTTTTTTTACTGTGCTCCCTTGATATAACGCCCTTCGATGCACCGCAGATTCGGATACAACGCTGGGTACAAATCTATTTCACTTACCGTATATTGTTGGGTATAGGCTCAGGGGCCCCAACTAATTAAATCGTTGGTAATATCGTGCTGATCTTACATGTACTTCAGAAAGTCCCCAAATATTTCCCGATGTTGAGAGTAGATCGACTTTCCGATCGAAAACCGAGGTTCTCATCTCAAAAACCACCATTGACTTCAAAGTTATTAACTAAATAAGCAATGAACACAATAAAGAAATAGATAACAGCTTTTATTTATTTATTC
>JAUTBR010145002.1:0-10221 GCA_032361205.1 Pseudorimula midatlantica
AACTTTTGGGTGGGTAAATCAAGCATACTTAGTCTCAGATCGAAATTCGTCTGTCCATTATCCAGGTCTATCAACTGTGATATTATGCCTTTAACCTCCTCACTGATATGCCCAAAACACATGCACAATGGAACAATTCACCATGGGGAGGGTTAAACAGCTGAGATAGTAATTGTCAGATTGTCTAGATTAACATAAATAACATTTTTTATGATAATAGCAACATATGTCACCACATTTGCAATTACAATACCAATATAACATGGTTATCGAAAGTCTGTTAAATAAGTATGTATATTTAGTATACCGTATTCAAAACCTAAGTTGGTGGCAGTGCATTGATAAAAGTGAATAAAACAGATACAATGATCTACCGGTAATAGAATGTGATGATGCTGGTGTAAATGTTCAAGTAATGACTAGATATACGCTTACCTTTTCCACGTTAACTACCGCCGCGAAGAATTATGTGTACTACCTCATATATATATGTGTTGATCACGTTATATTTGACAGGGCTGATTGTGTTGAAGTAATAAGGTATAACGTGAATGCTATCACTTCATCAACACTATCATGTTACGTAAAACGCATGAATCCTATTTTAAAATGTCCATCCTGTAACGAAAATAGATGCAAACTATTCCCAAAGTAATATTATAATCGTCCTAATATTCCTACATTTCGTGAAATGTACAACACTAAGAAAGCCAGTCTACTAAGGAAAGTGTCTGCCTTCTGTACAATTATTAATGATACTTTCAAACTGTAATATATGTATATGCCTTCATTGTATAATTATAATTATGTCATGACTCCTCCTGTAAACCTCCCATGCTGTTGTAAACTCACAGCCCCAGAGTGAATAAAGTTCAGACAATTGTATGTACCTTCGTGTTAGTGGAATTGGATTTTAGACCCGGTTTCAATATTAGTTCGCTCATGCCACGGGTTTTCTGACAGTTACTAGTCAAAGAATGAACAGTATAGTACTGTGCGTGTGCGTGTGTGTGTGTGTGTGTGTGTGTGTGTGTGTGTGTGTGTGTGTGTGTGTGTGTGTGTGTGTGTGTCTGTAACAATACCCAGTGAAGCCTAGGGCAACACTGAAACGAACAATTACATTAACACTATTCTGGGGTAGGGGTCATATGATGGTCAATAAACAATGGTCAGCGGGATAAACACAGAAGAGGGGGGAAACAAGGATTCGTAGGAACACAGTAAAATTGCAGGGCATAACGTCTTGATTGCTTTCAATCACCACGACTATAAGACATGTTTGCTATTATTTTTAGGCCATCTGGGTTGCGTTACGCAGAGGAGTCGCTGCGCTACGTGTCGTAACTCAGTTGTCGTTCGTAAGACGCTAGAACCAGAGCCTATATTTTCGAAACTTCTTAACTATAAGAACTTCTTATTGTGAAAAGATCTCTTTAAAAAAGTAACATAAGCAGAAAACCAGTTAGGAAAATTCTTAGTACTTACGAACTTCTTAGAATTTAGGAAGATTCGAGAATACGGGCCCAGGTTCTTCGTGTACGAAACAGCGTGACTCTTTAACGCCAACATTAGCAATTGTGTAATCTTATATGATTGGTAATGTAAGCTGCAAGGTTACCTTATGCCAGGAGAACAGAGAGAGACTTGGTCTATGTTTGAGGGACACTACGTAGTCTTGGTATAAATCAGAGCGGGCGCCATTTTTTTTCACTATAACAGGAAATGACGTCAGTCTAGAATTAGGCCGTGAGTACTGGTACGACCCTTTCGTGAAACGCCATGCATTATTACCAAATGCATAAGTACACTATTGTCATAATGGTTTGCCGCGTTCAATTTCAATGAATTTACAATGAGTCAAATGCATTTACAGTCGTAGCATGTCATTTCGGATGGCGAATGATTTAGAAGGAAGAGCTGCACTATGAATAGCTATTCAAGAACACGCTGAGAACCGCCTTGAACAGTTGACCTGTGTTAAGGCTATATACAGAGCAGAGATACCGGAATTCCCATAGGAATAATCAGGAATCCCTTGAATCATGCACATGTACTATCCTAATCATTGATTTCAACATGGTTTCTGACAAGCTAGTGTGAGTTTGTGGGTGATCTATTCAACATGGAATTATTGACATACGCAATGTATGGCTAATGTAGTCGGAACTAATATGTTCCTTCCTGAATCCAAAGTTTTCTTTCGAAAGAGTTGAGGAATTTAATTTTCAAATTTGAGTTCCAATGCTGAATATCTATCTACATGTATGTAAATCAAATTAATATAATTAAATGATGTATTTGTGGACAGAAATAATGGTATCATATTTATAGAGGCAGGAACTGACGAATCTGATAACGTTGACTGACTCTATCCATGCTGGAGGCAACCGGATATGCCCTACAAATCAGAGTCTGTGTCTAATCCAACAAGGAGGGGGTTAATGTGCGTTTTAGCACCTGGAACACGTTTTCATATTAACTTACAACACCATCTCGTTTAAAGAAATATTCAGTAAGCCTATTCGATTGACTACCTTAAAGATTCACTTGATGGCACTCTATAATCATAGTGTGATACTGCCGCGTCGACAGCTCCATGTTTCTCACTGTAAAAAGGTAGCAAATAGAAAATAAAAACATTTTGCCTCCTTCCTTTACACTCTCTCTTGTCTCATCCGTGTATCCGAAAGAACTCCCTCCCGGTGTCACTGCTTATCAGCAGGCCATAAAATACGGTCCTTTCCCTGGTGGTTCCGGGTTAACCGGTGCTCCTATCCACCGAAGACATTCCTCGGGCAGTCATGTCTTTCTAATGGGTGTTTTTCTCAAGCTCGCCAATCTTCCAGACTTGGTAGGCCTGTATGTATCGCCAAGAACAGGGGTGATGGGCTTGGAATTTGCATTTATCGATCGGAATTTCTTGTATCTTATTTGCATGGGTTGTACTCCATTCCATTACGGGGCTCCAATTGAGGGGAGAGTTCCATTAAGAAGGGGAAAAAGAGCCGTTTCCCGTTATCTTGGTGGAAAATTAGATTTCAAATATGTCATTTCTGTTTCTCATTCGGCCATCGTCTGACGGTAACGGTTTACATGGTGGTGCTTTCAATTGTTTCTGAGAAACCTGGGCGAGGTGTATCCCTCTATATATATAACATAGGTCTGCGTCTTATAGCCGTAGAGACATGTATGTATATATACACTGTGAGTTATAATCAACTAATATCTACAAGTCTTCGCCAGAAGCCGTATTCATACCGGGAAGATAGTAATAGTGATTGAACGGCATTTTCTTATTATTATTTATATCCAATAATGTTTCTAGTTCACGCGGACTTCTACTTTACTTTCTGATGCACCATAAAATCAATGTTTTTGCTTACATAACTCGGTTTAAAACATCGCTGGTATTGAATTATATTCCGTAGCACGCATCCCCACCACAGTGCCAACAAGGAAATCAGATTACAATGTTAGTCAAAAAGAAGTCTGAGAACAGAATTATCATAAACTGTAACAGGCAGCGGCGGTATACGTTAACGGTTATATTAAATAAATACACATATCTTCATATCTTTCGTTATCTATGCATTCAAACTGCAATGAGATTCGTAGAATTGGGTATGTTATATGTGGTTTTAATGTAATCACCGTAACAGACATTGTCTATATAACGATATTAAAATCGGCCCAAATTGGCGTCGAAATTTACAACAGATCCTGTCTAAGGGTGTTTGCGAAGTGAATTCGACACCATTTGAGAACGTTATGCACTATAGCTAACTCCAGCCTCTAGCGTGGTATGGCTATATATATAGTATTACTATTATTATAATCAACTGAAGAACCCTAATAAACGGGTGAAAGGACTATTAATGTATATTCTTTTTCTTTCTTTTTTTTTCTTTTCTTTTTATATCGTCGCAAATGGGTGAGAGATTCCCGTTAAAATCCATATTCACTCACTCACTCTTTTTTATATTATTCTCAGTATCTTCTTGTTTTTTTAAACCTCGAGTATTCAAGACAAGACAGAAAGTTCCAAATGAAAGTAAGTAGTTCAAATTGTTTTACTCTTTCGTCAAAAATATTGAAACTATATTTGTAGGGTATGTTTAGTGCTTAAATTAAAACTGTAGGGCAGTTTATAACACGGCGTACGTCTGCAACCACGTCAAGAGATGCGTGAACATGAGCGATCGGATGTCGCGAGATTACGTCAGGCTACGAGATGACACTCCTTTTCAACGATCATGTGACACTCATAGATGATTCTATTGCCCAGAGCCGTGTAAATGTGTCACATATACGCGACACTAGTGACGCATTAGTGCCACTATCGTATAGTATACGATCGTCGCAAATGGGTGAAAGATTCCCGCAGCAACGTTAAACTCAATATTCACTCACTCACGTATATAGTATATATATAGCCTATGTACGAATAACAACGATAACAACAATAATAATAAATAATGATGATGCTGCTGCTGCTGCTGCTGATGGTAGTGATGGTAGTGGTGATGATGATGATGATGATGATGATGATGATGATGATGATGATGATGATGATGATGATGATGGTAGTGATGGTAGTGATGGTGATGGTAGTGGTGATGATGATGATGCTGCTGCTACTGCTGCTGCTGCTGCTGCTGCTGCTGATGATGATGGTAGTGATGGTGGTGGTGATGATAATGGTAATAATGATGATGTGCTACCACCCGTAGCAATCCTCCATTACAAATGCTACGTCTGCTGGATCAGAATGATGATCGTCAGACAAGCGTCTTTGACCTTGACCTTGGAACGTCATGTGCGTGACACTGTACTTATAGTTCATTACGGTGTCACAACAGCAGTCGTGAGTGTATACCAGGAATACAGCGCTGTCAGGATACAGTATACCAAGAGTGCCACCGTAGACCAGGAGTGCTATCAGAATAATATAATTATTAGAAGCGCTATCGATAGATCGTATAGTACAGATTGTACATGGTGCATGCGTCACTTTCCATAAATTACTGCAGAAATTCTGCAAAGAATTCTCACGTGGACTACTAGACTATACGGTGACATAGAGGTACGAGTCTTCCCCATGACATGAAGGTCCCGAACGTATAATAACATATACATGTAATAGTATTAGGAATATTAGGAATATTGAAATAGTATTAGTCCATATTTCAGTCCATAGTCCATATTTCACACATTTGCATGTTTTGTCAATATAGACGTGCATTGTTACATTTCTACATGAAGGTCCCTAACGTATAATAACATATGCATGTAATAGTATTAGGAATATTGAAATAGTATTAGTCCATATTTCACACATTTGGATTTGTTGTCAATATAGACGTGCATTTCTACATTGTATAGTTACAGTTCATGGCGCATAATTTCGAAATGTTCTTACGAACTTCTTAGCCTAAGAACAGTTCGTAGTCATACTATAACAAAGCATTGTTCTTAGGCTAAGAGGTTCGTAAGATGGTTTCGAGAATAGGCTCCCCTTGACCGCGTGTGTGTGTGTGTGTGTGTGTGCGCGCGCGCGTGTGTGTGTGCATGTATGTGTGTGTGCGTGCGTGCGTGCGTGTGTGTGTATATGTGCGTGCATGCGAATATGTTCTTCCCACTCTAATGTAAACTACATAGAATATCACAACTATATGAATCATGCACAAATGAAGACCACAGATCGTATATTCCCAATGTGAATCGCAGCAAATGTAATATTTAGTGCACCATATATCCTTGAATGAAGACTAAAGTAATAATGCACAAAGCTCTTGATTTGGTGGGATATAGGCTCTACTAATAATTCATGACAGGCAGCAAGAGTGCATAGAGAGAAACGTCAATGCGTATTGATGAACGAACATGTAATTAGGAACTCTATCATATTTATTCTATTGACTTAACGCATACAGAACTCAAACATCACAAGTCACGTCTAACATGAATAGCGCTGTCCTGCACATTATTAATAATAATAATAATAATAAATAATAATAAATAATAATAACAATAATACTTACATTCTAAGTATTTGTATTATTGTAAGTTACAAGTAGAGCACTGAGATAAGTGTTTTCGTTTTTGTCTAATCCTATTCTATTTATGTTAATAATATATGTTGAAATCAAACATTACAATAAATAATAATAATAATAATAATAATAATAATAATAATAATAATAAATATCATAATTACTACTACGTAGGCCTACTATTATTATTAGTAGTATTCTTATCATTATTAGTAGTAGTGTTATCGTTATCGTCGTCGTCGTCATCGCCATCATCATTAGCCTGTACCAATAGCAATCATAATAATAATAATAATAATAATGAATAAGTATGTTCTTGCCAATAATAGTGCCCACATCTGTCAGTACATGTATATGATCAACCAACCGTAACACAAGCATTGAATTTCAGCCACGCTATATCAGATATAAAAATAATGATATGTTATGGTATGTTCAATGTATTTAAATAATGCATATTAAATCAATAACTGATATCGTATTTAGCTTCTTTTTGTAGTCACGTATTGGCCTTTCTAAATAGGAGTATTGCAGATTGCATTTAAATATCAAGATATGGTTTGAAAAGGGCGAATATATTGTACATTGGAATTATCACGTGACACAAAGTGTGGGCGGCCTGTACCAGGTATATTGTATTCAGTATCTGGATTTAGCAAAGTAAATCTTTCCTAGACGCAATCATATTTCAAGAAAGGGTACATTCATTGTGTACACGTTTTAATCTTTAGGCATTGCATTGAGAGAGAGAGAGAGAGAGAGAGAGAGAGAGAGAGAGAGAGAGAGAGAGAGAGAGGGGTCAGGACAGAGAGAGAGAATGGGAGAACGAGAAGGAGGGACGGAGAGAGAGAGGGGGAGAAAGAGAAGGAGGGAGAGAGAGATAAGGGGAGAAAGAAAAGGAGGGAGGGAGAGAGAGGGGAGAGGAGGATAGATAGGAGAGGGAGAAAGAGAGGCGAAGAAAGAAAGAGAGAGAAAGAAAGAAAGAGGGGGTACATTCTAGTTAATGCATTTAGGCTACTTTACAACGAGTTACTTCCTTTCATATAGTATTGTCAGTTATCGAAAATAATTACATTATAAACATCACATAACAGTTCAAAGGCATTATGGCTACAACATCTTAGCTCTATCGCCATTGATACTGCTGTATGCTTGAGCATAACCTGACGTGAAATAATTATAACATATCCTACGAAGTGTTGTGGCCTTTGTATGCATGGATATGAACACTTGAATAGTTCAATATAAATCATGATTGCTCCTTAGAGCCTAAAAGCATTTAATTGATGAACATTCAAGATATGTACATGGACAAGACAACTGAGTGTGCATGACTTATGTGAAAGGTAGATAAACCAGCAAATATATGTGCCCCTACTTGAAATGAAAGATAACTCCATAAATACTAGCAATGTCAAACGTGTTAGTATATCTCTCCCACAACACACATATAACTTAGAGAGAGAGAAAGAGAGAGAGAGAGAGAGAGAGAGAGAGAGAGAGCGAGCGAGTATAAATACGTACACAAACCCTAGAGACATGCCAAAGAGGTCTGCAAATATACTAAGGAGTAAGTGAGAGAGAGAGAGAGAGAGAGAGAGAGAGAGAGAGAGAGAGAGAGAGAGCGTGAGAGAGAAAAGATATATACGAAAATGAAAGAGAAGAGAGAGAGAGAAAAAAATGTATACGAAATAGAAAGAGAAGAAAGAGAGAAGAGACAGAGAGTAAGAGATAGAATAAGAGAGAGAAAGAAAGAAAGAGAAAGAAAGAATGAGAGAGCGAGCATACATGCATATACACACCCTACGAGAAACGCCAAAGAGGACTGCAAATATACTACGAAGACTGATCCCTCCAGAAAGCTCAGAAAACAAATCAATTTCCTTAAGACACACTACACGCATGCTTGAATAAGACGACGACTCGCTCGTGGTGGAATCAAATAAATTACTACTGAACATCATTGGTATACGTACGAAGGAGAACACCACGTGATCACTAGTACAAGATAACGTGGGACTCGTTAAGTGCATCGACGATAGCAATGCCTGACCAAGCATACACCGGTATCCATTAATCATTAATTTGTGTGTTTTTGGCTGTGGATTTTTAGGCTGTTGTGTATACTAGCACCTGCAATGAATATACGTTACCGCATACCAAGCAACAGTATATAACAAATAAATTAACAAATCATATATACAGCTACGATTATATATTAGGTACCCGATGGTGTCAAAGAGTTGGTGAATATACTTAAACTGTTATCTTTAACGCAATTATTCTATAATGGAGATAATGTATATTTTCAAAATACCAAGTCTTACCATTTTATGCACCTATTACAAATCCAGAAATGATACGTTACTTATAACCAAATTTAGTAACCACCGATAGTAGCCTAAATGGTTCGCAATGTCGCAAAAATACTTAATTCGTTTAATACTTAATACTTAATATGAAGTAAATGGTCGTATGTTTTTATATGCACCATATATAACTATGTACACGTCAATTATATCCTATAAATATTAAATGTTCTGCCTTTGAAATGGCGTTTTTACGCTATAATACTAATACCGGAACAAAACGTGCATGCACATTACCATTTAACACATGGCTAACCTAACCTGATAGTACATCGATGCGGATAGCATTAATTAAGCGTAGCAAGGTCGGAAAATATAGACGTGAAAGTTTATAGGAGATGATTCCCAAATGCTTAACACATTCCTGACATTATAGAACTTGTCAAGGTCGAACCTCATGGCATTGTATTTTTAGCAAAATATATAAATTTAACAATTCTGCAACTTTAATTTGGGCACTCTGAAACATCCCATTTATCGAAAATGGTATACTAGTATTTGTGTGTCACATTAATGCTATATCACTTCTGTTGTGCACTGGAGTCCCTATTTCTGAAAGTTGGCACATTTTGTAGAATGCGAATATTATATGCTAACTCTTCTATAACTTCTCCTAAAATCATATAACCAGCCTTGACTCGTGATTGTGTCAGTATTTGAGTAAACAACGTCACCCGATGGTATACACCCCCAATGCTATATATTTGTTTTTAGATTGCCACATGGTGCATTCAACATAGATTCTTCATGTTCTGTCAGCATGGTGCAGTCAAAATACACAATTCGTGTCATGTCAACCTGATGAAGTCAACAAATACACTTCGTGTTATGTTAACATGGTGCAGTCAAAATATATACTTCGTGTCCTGTCAACATGGTGCAGTCAAAATACACAATTCGTGTCATGTCAACCTGGTGAAATCAATAAATACACTTCGTGTCCTGTCAACATAATGCAGTCAACATACACAATTCGTGTCCGGTCAACATGATCCAGTCAACATACACAATTCGTGTCCTGTCAACATGATGCAGTCAACATACACAATTCGTGTCATGTCAACATAGTGCAGTCAACATACATAATTCGTGTCATGTCAACACAGTGCAGTCCAAATACAGACTTCGTGTCCTGTCAACATGATGCAGTCAACATACACACTTCCGGTCAAGAGCTAACACAGTGTATATGACTGTTATGGCGGTATAATACACCATCGTGGTATATTGAATACAGGAACATTTTCACAAATCTATGCAGCCATATTTGCTTAGTTTTGTCTGCATTGTGAGGAACAGACTGTGCTATGCACACAACTCATTGACATCCAATTTGCCTTGTATAGGTTAATGTAGATACAAGGAAAATATACATTACCACGTGTGTTAGTAGTGTTGAAAGATCAAGAGAACACTACATACAAGAACATTGATCAACTCACTGACATCCAATTTGCCTTGTTTTAGGCTAATGTAGATACAAGCAAAATATAAATTACCACGGGTGTTGCATTAGTAGTGGTTAAAGAAGAAGAAAACATTATACAAGAGCAAATTGATGTAACAAAACCATTACAACAATGTGGATACGGCAGTTCTAATTGTATTCAAGTTGAATGGGAGAAATTTGAGAGTAATTGTTTAGTGCTTGGCAGAGCTAATAATGTGTCCAGGAAACTAATAATGAATGACGTTAGTGTACGGTTAAACCATACTTGCTAGTATATGTTCCCATGGCGTCCATTATTCCGTATCCATGGCAACCATTCTGTAATGCAATGCCTCCCCAGGTATATATA